>OMKQ01091926.1:0-10175 GCA_900302335.1 Phycis phycis
AGTCCAAACATTTTTTAGCATGGGCAGCCCCAGTAGGAATGGAACTCAAAACCCTGGTTGTCCTCACCTACAGTCGAGTACTGTGCTGCCTGTATGTGACCTGTCTCACCTGCACGTCTGTGTCCTGTGCTGCCTGTATGTGACCTGTCTCACCTGCACGTCTGTGTCCTGTGCTGCCTGTATGTGACCTGTCTCACCTGCACGTCTGTGTCCTGTTCTGCCTGTATGAAGGTGAAGTTGCTGACAATGAAAGCCAGCAGGTAGGTGGACATCTGCTTTGTGGGCTCAAAGGTTGTCCTGCTGACTGGGATTCCATCCAACTCCATGTCAAAACTCTCTAGAGAGAGAGAGAGAGAGAGAGAGAGAGAGAGAGAGAGAGAGAGAGAGAGAGAGAGAGAACAATATCCAGTTACTCGTGTTTTTATACAACATTGCTTGAACACTCTCTGAGGCACACCAACCAATGTACAGTATGATTGCTTTGGTAAAGTACATGTGTGTTTGACCAGCAACACACAGCTAGCCTTGTCCAAAGGCACATCGGTGTGGTTGGGAATACCAGAACTAGATATGTATTATACGAGATCATACATTGTCATGAAGTCGTAATGATGAAGTCATGGCGATGTCATAAAATAAGATAAGTTGTGATAAGTTGAATTGTACTTTATTCATCCCACAGCGGGGAAATTTCCATATCACAACAGCCTAAATAAAAGTGTAGTACAACACTCCAGAAATAGTAAAACCTATACAATAGAGAAACCTATACAATAAACAGGAATGAACAAACACACAAACAGACAACAACAGAAATGTACAGAAAGTACTAGGGGATATTTTACAGTACTGAAAGTACTAGAGGATATTTTAAAGTGACCTGTTGCAGGTAAAGTCACCTTCTGTCGTAGTAATATAAATATGAATATAAATAATATCGTACGTAAAGTGATACAAGTGATCGTGATGATGTCATGATGATGTCATGACATTATGAGGTAATGAAGTTGCGTGACCTCACCCATCTCTCTGCTGTTGGAGAGGGCGGTGGTCCCCGGGTCATGGATGAGGACCACGTTGAACGTAGCCTTCATGGCGGGCTCATCAAAGCAGGGGAAGGCCTGCCTGGCAAACGTAGCCTGCATCTGTGAGGTGGCCAGCACCCTGACACATGGCAGAACCAATGTTAACATAACGTAACATATCCGTAACATGCTGTTCTATTGTTAAGTATTTCAAACTTTGCCTCAAACATGTTGTCATATTATGTTACGTTAACAACATCAACATTTCCATCCAAACTCTGCAGATGTGAAGCAGCTCAATGCTCAATCAGAAGCACCTGAAGGCATGTGATTTAGCCTCAACTCTAGAGAGTAGAACGACATCCCATTACCTTGGCGCACGTAAATACCTTTTTTTAAATTGGTATTCAGTGTGTGCGCTCTTGGTTTTAGTTGTTTGCATATGTTTCCCTAATGGTCTGTTGTGAATGTTTCGTGTATGTACCTCAACCAAATTAACCTTCCAGTTTGTCTTCGTATCGTATGGATACGAACCCTAATAAAGAGTTCAACAAGAGACCAACCAGAGCGATGCACTTACTTCTGGACCCCGTTCTCTGTGTACTGGCTCCTGTAGAAGCCCTCCAGGTTGTCCCCCAGCTCCCCCTGGAACTGCGTGTCCAGCAAGTAGAACGCTCCGGCCAGCAGCATTCCGTCCAGCTGCAGCACCAGGTACTCCGTCTCCTGCTCCAGCCAGGAGCGCAGAATCCGGGGCGCGGGGCGGGCCTCGTCCACAGCCAGCAGCCAGGCCTCATGTCCCTGGAAGAGGGTGAAGTTGAGCTTGCTGGCGTGGATGAGGATGAGGTCAGTGTCCTTCACGCAGACGAAGCGCACGGTGGAGTTCCCCGTGAAGATGAAGAGACCCTGGCCGTCGGGCTCCAGGCGTGGCCACAGGGTGATGTTGTAGGAGACGGGTGCCAGATCACCTGGGAGCCGGTAGTGCTGCCAGGGCTCCAGGGGGCCCGGGCTGGGGGTGGAGGAGGTGCTTGTGGCCGCGGTGGTGGTGGCGTGGGCGGTCGGCGACGGCGCTTGGTTCTTGGTCTTCTCCTGGGCGTACAGGACGGACAGAGCTACGATGGAGGCCAGAGCCCCCACTGTGACCAGGGCGCCAACGATGGCCAGCGCCCTGCTGATGTAGAATCCCGCTGCCATGGGTGAACCTCTGGGGCAGCAGTGTGAGGAGAGAGAGAGGCGGAGGGGGGAGCGTGTGTTTTTATTGCCGAGCGTGTGAGCCACCGAGGAGGAGCGGCCCAGCCGACATGAGGCGGGGCCAACAGTACAAGGCTCACGACCACGGTTGGAACAATCTGGAGATAAGAGAACCATCTCTGAACTTCACTCCTCCGGCGGAGCCGACTGATAGATCTTGTAGATCCTCCTAGGTTGTTTCTGTTGGCGCGGGATGGGAAACGCCACAGCATTGGAAACATCTGGTATTAAACATCTGGCATAAATATGTTTGTGCATTGGAGCGTTTTTCTGTTTAGACAGATACTACAATATACTGTACTTCCCTAAAAGTTTACAAAACTGACAATGACACACACAGTTGTCATGGTTGGCTGTGCCCACTGTCACAGCCAATACATCCATTGGAGTTATTAGATTTACATTATTATACAGTTATTATACAGTACAGTACATTAGAAACTAGAGATTAACTCAAACAAGAATACATAAACTCAAATTTGAACAATTGACTGAAATCAGATTGTTCTCTTCCAGTATCTGTTTTGCTTTTCTCTATGGACATTATCTATTTATCGCTGTTCTTTCCAACATAGCAGAACAAGAATGACTTCACTTGAGTACGATACAATGCAGAGCCGTGGAACAGATCAGTCACAACAACACACTTTACACAATGCTGCACTTTATTCAACAACATCGGTTCAACTATCGTCCTCCAGTGTCAAATCCGGGCGAATCCAAAACCATTAGTTCATTAGTCAAAACTCTTTGTACATAGTTTAATACACAGTTAAATACCGTTGTTGACATTTGGAGATATATACGCCATGACACACGAGAAGAACCCACAAGCATACACACAAATAAAATAGGAATATAAAAAAACACGCCCAACACTGGATCAAAATAAGGTGCCAACCTTGTTGCATATAGCTCTGCTTAATGTGGATTAATCCATCCTTTGTGGTGTCACTCACCAGACAGATTCACAGAGTCAGGACACACAAGTTTAAAAAGAATCATAGGTGGTCAAGAGACCCTACAGGACACTACATCCCTCCACATCATGCTCGTGGAGCTGATCTAGTCCTCGGGACTTCATTACTAAATGTCTCAATGTGTGGACACCTACTGTATCTACAAGCCCTGCTACGACATTGTGGCCTTTGGGAAGTCGGGTTCTTCTGCTCTGCTCCATCGGTTCTTGGACCGTGAGCACTGAGCATCGCGGCTGAAGCCGCGTCTTCTTGGTCATGGTTTCATGGGGTCTGTTCAGACAGCCAGCCCAACACCTGGGCTCTGCTCTCAGCCCGCCATCTGATGTTGGCCCTGGTCTTCTCTATGGCCTGCTCCAGAGCCAGCGTGGCAGAGCCAAACCCTACCTTGAGGTTCTGCTCTTTGAACCGCATCAGCTGGGGACAGAGAGAGAGAGAGAGAGAGAGAGAGAGAGAGAGAGAGAGAGAGAGAGAGACAGAGAGAGAGATGGAAGAGGTTGGATCGAACATCCGATTGGTCTGTCTGGTTGATCTTTGAATACACTCAGGGTACCTCTTTGAGCTCAAACTCTGTTGAGAATCGTTTCGTTATTCCGTTGATAAGACTGGCGAATGAGAAGGAGCCATGTCCATACCTACAGTAGACACAGACAGATGGACAGAACAGTACAAATCACAAATTACTTATCATCCTCATCATGTTCAGACCACACGTTTGACTCTGTTACCAAATCTGACTGTGATCTTCATCACACACACAGCTTGTCCACCACTCAGAGGAACACCTGACGGGTGGGAAAATCTGTCTGGAACGGTTCCGCCGGATCACTTGCCTAACGCCACACCCCCGCCACCTGCTCAGATTTAACCACGAAAAATCTATGAGGCTGTGGCTTATTTCTTTTTTTTTACAGCAAATTATTTATGTCCCAAATGACCCAGATGCTAACAACTTGTTTGTGTGAGAAGGTCCAACTGAGAACTGAATCTGAAGGGTTCAAACTGAACTAGGCTTAAGACTGAGGGATGATGAGGGAATATGGCCCGTCAGAGCAGGCTAGCAGAGTCATTTTACATTTTGTTCATTTTTGAAACTGCTCACAGCCTTAGTGATTAGGAATGGCTGTACAATTGCCAAAGAATTTGCAACTTATTGCAACAAGATGCTGGGACTTGAATCAACAATTTTGTGTCATAAAAATAAAAAAGTCTCTTTTTTTGTCTTCCCTTTTTTCATAATGAATTAAAAAAGAGCGTGAGAGATGTTGGACCTACTGTTCGAAGAGGTAACTCCATTTTTCACGGACAAAGTTCCACGCGAGCGGCATTCCCACAACGTTCCCAGCGATGGCCACGATGGTGCTGGTGGCGTCCTGCTTCCGGATCTTTGTGGGGTCAATGGAGTACTGCAGATACCTGCTCCACAGAAAAAAGACAAGAACCTGAACCTGAAGGTCTACAGCGTCTACAGAGCACCTACAGAGCACCTTGTTGTCGGAGATTGACAGGTGGGTACTTTGTTCATCCCCGAGGGAAATAACTGCAATAAAACTAAATATCTATATAAAACTCAATAAACGGCGTCTGAATAAAGTCAAGATGCAACAAAAGATTTTGTAAACTGCAATCACATTACAATTACATAATTTAGATTTCACGTCATGTCAGTGCAAATGCCACTGATGACAATTAACCAACCAAGGATTAATGAATGATAAACCAGTACCCACAGGTACTGGTTCTGTCCACCCGCGTACTGTTTGTACACACCTGTTGAGAATCCACGGTGCCTTGCTACAGGCCAGGGCAGACCGGATGCGGGATGACTCTGTTGCCACGGTAGCATTCTGGAACATCCTCCAGGCAAAGTCCCATTCCTCTGTTCCCCCGAACGCGATGCCATTGCAGTACACCGTGCTCTTCAGGTTGGGATGGATGCTGTGCCACATAATGTCAACGACACAAGGGTCAGGGGTTCAATTCCTCCTGACCATAGACTGTAGTGTAAGGTTTGACCACAGGCTGTAGTGTAAGGTATGACAGATGATTTCACGGAGCAAAATGTGGCCGTTTCATTCACTCTCACTGAATCAGCTGTTTCAGCTCATTCACGTCAACACAGTTGAAGAATGTCCTGGGAGTGTGAGGCTCAGCAGCAGCTATAGGTCAGCCCAGAGGGAGATCCAGCAGTAGAAGAGCCAAGTATTTAACAAAGACCTTCTGATAAACAGCCTTTGGTGGTGATTGCTCTCCATCTGTCCTTCTACATGCTGATACTACAAAGGAATGTTATGTTATTTTGATGTGGATTCACAAGAGTATTACTCAGGCAGTTTATGAAATGGACATAGAAGCTATAAAGACACAAAGGGCTTTAGGAGATGGCCAGGAAGTTCTAAACACACATGTTGTGGATGATGTTGGATAAGCAAACACAGCACAGTGATACATTATGTTGTGATGTGCGGTGATGTATGGACCATGTAGGTCCAGCAAGTCTGATAGTTTCATATGATGGCTATGCTTTATTTGTGAAGCATTGTTCATACAGGAACACTCATTAATAAGCTATTCATAATCACCTTTCATTTGGAGAACGTGGGTGTTTTAATTCACCTGTATTGTATTTAAATCATTCTTCATTTGGATGCAGTGAAGGCTTCCTTCCATGCAGTTGATGATGATGCAATAATATATGAAGAATAAACTAGAATTACAAATACTAACCTCTACTAACCCAAATACCTGGATCAGGATTCAGAACTACTCTGTCCACTTGTTTTCCGAGCGTCTTCAGGGTCATCCATCATTGAGACACGAAGCCAAATGAAAAGTCATCCTTTGTGTGTGGAGCATCCACGTCGGCCACCTGAGGTCACCGTTTTGGTGTGACGTTGCTTTCAACAAGCAGTTCACACACTCTGCTCGTGGAGCTTCAGAAGTTGAGGTGTGCACCTCACACGACTGAACCCCGCGTTCACACGGGGACTATGAGGTACTTAATGATGCTGACTCACGGGTTGTTTTCTGGATCAGCCATCCACTGGGAGAACCATCCCCGAGCCAGCTCTCTGCAGTCCTTCAGCCCCATGCTGCAGGCCACATTAATCGCATTGATCTGGTTGTACCTGGGTCAAAACACACAGTTTAGTGCCTGGGTGAAACACACAGTGTGTAGACAGGATGTAGATACATGTAAGTGAGTTAATTTGTTAAAATAGCTGTTACTGGTCATTGTGACCCTGTGGTACTCGTGTCCAGTTAGCCGTTAACATCCTGAAGTATTCAAACAGAGGCTGGATTTGCTTCCTGATGTAGGCCTGAAACACAAGAAATTACACATAGCACTGGGATTAGTGTTCCAAGCTGGTTAGTGGTGACTCAGTGGAAAGATACTTATTCATCATGTAAGTTGAAGTTTCAGTTCCAGTATTAGACCTTTCCATGTAATGTTATGTCTCATGTATGTCTTCATGTGGTGTCTCATTTATTTCTTCATGTGGTTCTAAACAAGATTGGGATCTTCCATACATGTAGCAGAAGTTCACTATATATACACTGTATATATATATATACTGTATATATATATATATATGAGTGCCCATAACGTCTCATGACGTTAATTATCTTGTGTGGCATGAATGGATTTCGATGCAACTGTCTAGTTAAGCATTAATTAAACAAAGACTCAACACATCCCACAGGATGAAATGTCTGCCGAGCAGGTCGGTGTGGCGGTGTGGGTTCCAGCTTACCTGTAGAGGCCCGTAGACGTCACTTCGGTCGAACATGAGGAAGTAGTAGTTGAGGTTGCTGAGGGCCGACTCCCAGGGGATGTAATCTTTCTCCTTGGACAGGTAGCTGGTGGTCGACAGAGCCAGCGTGGTGTTGATCACTTTAGCTCTGCACACAGGCCACATGTCACAGTGTTACTGTGTTACTAGGATACACAGCGTTACTAGGATACCTCCACAGTGTTACTAGGATACCACCACAGCGTTACTAGGATACCACCACAGCGTTACTAGGATACCACCACTATGTTGCAAGGCTAAGGCTACCACTAGCTTGTCCAGAATGTCGCTGTTAGCCTCCTGACTGGCACCACAAAGGGCCTCCCTTCGCAGGCTTCCAGTTCCACTTACAGATGTCTTCTTCATAAGCTCTGAATGACTTGGCACCTGAGCTCCAGCATCCCCACTATACTGCCAGGTCTCTGGTCCCCTGGCCTCCTGGAACCCCACTATACTTCCAGGTCTCTGGTCCCCTGACCTTCTGGGACCCCACTATACTGCCAGGTCTCTGGTCCCCTGACCTTCTGGGACCCCACTATACTGCTGGGTCTATACTGCTGGCTCCTATGGTGCTTTTAACTATTCAGCGGGCTCAGCTTTAACTAAAGGGTCACAAAAGTCCCCAAAAGCTGTGTAATAGTGTGACCTCCTTCTCAGGTGAAATCTCGCCTGAAAAACTAATGTTCTCTCCCTGGTGTTTTTATCAAACTGAGCATTTTACCGTTGTCTGTTCATCAGTATCATGAACAGACAATATCAGTTCATATTTAAATTCTCTGTTATATTCAATGCTGTAAATTGCATACCATGAGGATGATGATACCAGAGCAGGACCATTTCCCATGTAACAATATTGTACATCATCTGTTATTTACCTGGCCAGGTTAAAGGCATCATCCAAAAGCTGTGCTCTGTTGATGATTGGTATAGTCTGAGGGAGCACATGGAGAGCACACACACACACACACACACACACACACACACATGAATGCGCAGGCACCACAGCTAACTAACATTAAATGGATATGTTTGTGTGAGGGGAATACACTTTTAAATACTTGTAGTTTGCATACAAACACAATATATTCAGCCACTATTTTCGGCGCTGTGATTACCTGTGATTACCTGTGATTACCTGTGATGCAGGCAACCTGTCAGCAGTGCATCACAGGTAACCTAATAATCAGAGTGCTGAAAATAGTGCTGATATTTGTCTGCTGGTAGACAAACCAGCGCCTTGTTGTGTTGCAACTGCCACTTGTTTTTGAAGAAGCGATGATTCCGAACACATTGGAAATCTCTGGAAGTCATTAAAAGTCAGATCAACAGAAGTCGGGACAACGTAACTCTGCAAGTCAACGGTAGCAGCGCTACCGTTTCTTTTCAACGGAAAGAAAACGCTAACCCAGAGAAGAAGAGACAGGCAGCGGCATTACACAGACATCTCAGCGAATACCTTTACGAACAACTGTATGAACCAAGAGATCACGTGTACATGGACGAGGCCTGTGGGCCTTTACAGACTAGAAGGTTATTCTCAACACTGTGAGCTGGCTGGTTCCCAGACTGGTCTCACCTGGTGGTTGGTATGCAGCAGATGCAGGAGACGATCCCAGTTCTGCGGGTCATAGTTGACCCTGAAGTATCCAGCGACGTTAGTGTTGGCCAACACCCACTCCTCACCCGCCGAGATCACAGGGCTGTGCACATCTACAGAACCCAAACAGACCGAGGGAGGAGGGGGAGAGAGGGAGAAAAGAAAGAGGGCAGATTGACAGACAGAAGACAGAGAGAGAGAGAGAGAGAGAGAGAGGAGAAAGAGAGCAAACAGATGAAACGTATCTGTCAGCAGCAAGTGGGATTCACAGTCGACAGGGTGCTGGGTTCGGTGCTGGGTACGGTTGTGATGTTTAGATTGGTCCAGTAGGTTTGGGTTGGTTCAGTAGGTTGGGTGGGTACAGTAGGCTTGGGTTGGTCCAGTAGGTTGGGTGGGTACAGTGGGCTTGGGTGGGCTCAGTAGGTTTGGGTGGGTACAGTAGGCTTGGGTTGGTCCAGTAGGTTGGGTGGGTACAGTAGGCTTGGGTTGGTACAGTAGGTCTGGGTGGGTCCAGTAGGTCTGAGTGGGTCCAGTAGGTCTGGGTGGGTCCAAAAGGTCTGGGTTGGTCCAGTAGGTTTAGGTCAGAAGGTAGGTCTGAGTGGGTCCAGTAGGTCTGGGTGGGTCCAGTAGGTCTGAGTGGGTCCAGTAGGTCTGGGTGGGTCCAGAAGGTCTGGGTTGGTCTAGTAGGTTTAAGTCGGAAGGTAGATCTGAGTGGGTCCAGTAGGTCTGGGTGGGTCCAGTAGGTCTGGGTGGGTCCAGTAGATTTGGGTTGGGTGGTGTCGGTCTGGGCGTCCTCATGGTCTTGGTCTGGGGTGGGGTTAGTCTGGCTTGTGTCGGCTTGGTTTAGCATGGAAGGGTGGAGCGTAAAGTTCAATAAACAAGCCTGAAGTAAACAGCGGTGGGCTCCATCTGTACGTTTTCGTGGCAGTAAAACTACAAAATAGATGTTAATCTTTTAAACTGGTACCGATTTACTTCAAAGGATGGCTTCAGAAGACTAAATATAAAACCAATAGCTACTTTCCAAGTGTAAAACTGAATATGGTCTCAACGGCCCCTGAAATAGGGACAGGCTTCATGAGGTTTGCGTTAGCTAGTGGTCAATAAACATTATTATTAGAACGTGTTGCCCATAGTTTGATGACATCACTACCTGTCTTCTTTAGGAGCCAGAACTGCTCTTGTTCCACACTGTTCTTCATCCATTTGATGGGAACGAACCAGGTGTAGCTGAAGAGAGAGAGAGAGAGAAAGAGAGAGAGAGAGAGAGAGAGAGAGAGACGGGAAGAGAGAGCGACAGGACCGAGAGGATACAGAGAGAGAGAGAGAGAGAGAGAGAGAGAGAGAGAGAGAGAGAGAGAGAGAGGGAGAGACAGAGAGAGAAAGAGAGAGAGAGAGAGAGAGAGGACAGAGAGAGAGAGACAGAGAGAGAGAGAGAGAGAGAGAGACGGAGCGAGTCGGCCGCTGAGAGAAGACAGACAGCGAGTGGCGGCGGAGGAGAACGCGAGATTGGCAGATCGCTGTTTGCTCGGTC
>OMKQ01091950.1:9743-20804 GCA_900302335.1 Phycis phycis
TTCCTCTCTAAGGACTCAACTGTCGAGATGGGGACAGAGTAGACCAGGAGGGGCCACAGGATCCTGGGAAGAATGCCGTGCTGGTATACCCAGGCTTTAAACTACCCCGGTAGGCCCGACTTGTCCACGGATTTCAGCCAGCCATCCAACTCAGTGCATGATGACTGGATAAATGTTGTGTCTCTCAGAGAGCAGTCAAAAACCTTCCCTAAGCTCTTGACAAGACAAGAGAACAACTTGCAGTTAGCATGAACGTGCAGACCGCCGCTTCCAAGTGTCTATACGGTTTTTCACATAGTACTACACAACATCCTAGGTCCTACCTTTAAGTGCCGCTGGACATTCATGGATACATTCAAGACACTGCTTTACCAGGAACCCTGCCATTCTTAATGCTGCGCACCAGCTTCTGTTCCACAGCATGAACTTCTACCTTGCACCACACCCTCCTCTTCTTTGTTGATAAATCTATGAAAAATAAAATAAGATGAAATAAAGGTAGGTGGGGGTGATTACTATAGATGTGAATGTGTGTGCGTGTGCTATAGACAGTCCGGAGGCTGCACTGCCCTCACAGTTGTGTTCCACTTTTTTTGTTTCGTCAACATCACATCCCTGGGCATCGATGAGAGGAATCGATATGCTCTGAGAAATGTGATGTTTATGGATTGAGCCAGTTCTCAACTGGAACTGGTTCTCGATTCCCATCCCTAAATTTGATGCTACTAGTAACATAAGGAAAAGGCAACATAAGTTGTTCACTCCTTATAAGCCTATTATTGCAAATGCTATAAGAAAAATGAATATGCATATTGTCAAGTCTTTAGTGTGAGAACATTATGCCTTAGTTTATTATAATTGTGGAGAAGAGTTTATTAGAACGACGGTCTGTGGAGACAGGAGAGAAACCATTCAGTTGAGTTTGTGGCAAACATCGGACTAAGGAGTTTAATCTGTGTGGAATGTTTGCCAACTTTTTACTAACCTTTGTTTTATACAGGTTAAAGTTGCAACAATGTAAACCTATTGTATTTTGCCATTTGATTCATGGTATTAAAGGCCTTCCACAGTAACACAAGCTCTATAAATGCCCTTGTAATTAGCAAATAATTTTCTTTACTCTTATGACTTCATAGAATATAGCAGTGGCAATAAAATAGCTGTAGTAGTTACATGTTTAGAAATGGAAGTGTTGCCTTTTGTAACTTACGGTGATGTGTGTGAAATGGGCATTTTGTCATGTCTAAATATTTATTTTTATTCCTCTCTGTAGATCTGTGACACCATACTGGGACACACCAAGGAACGCTTCTCCTTGACAGACCTCCTCATCAATGCCACCTTTCTACTTGGGGACAGGTTTGAGCAGTACAAGGTAGCATTTCCTGAAAACCGAGCTAAAGACGGAGCTTGGAGGTACTTCTAGACATTGAAAAGAAATAACATTTTTCTATGAAACACCATGACCCAGGAGAGGCTAAATGCACTGGCCATGCTGTCCATGGAATTAAGACTGATGACTGACATGACTGACTTCAATCAAAAAGTCATTGAGAAGCTGGCCAGAAGGAAAGGAGGGCAACATTTATGTTCAAATAGTACTAATAATAATAGTAATACATTTTATTTGATATAAGGGTGAAGCATATTAGAGAGATATGGGGGGCCTGGTTATGGAGAGCTTTGAATGTTAGCAGAAGTAGCTTGTAATGTATACGGGGATGAACAGGGAGCCAGTGGAGTTGCATGAGGACTGATGTAATATGATCTGAGGACTTGGTAATGATTCTGGCGGCGGTGATCTGGTTGGTTTGTAGATGGTGGATGAGTTTCTGTAGTAGACCGGTGAGGTGGGAGTTACAGTAGACCAAGCGGGAGGTGACAAGGGCATTAATGAGGATTTCGGTGGAGTGCTGGGTGAGAGAGGGGCGGGGTCTGGAGATATTGCGGATGTGGAAAAAGGCTGTGCGTGAGATGTTATTGACGTGCGATGTGAATGAGAGGGTGCTGTCCAAAATAACACCAAGACTTAACTGTGGTTGAAGTGGGGACCAAACAGCCGTCAATGAGAATACTGAAGGGGTGGGATTTGGAGAGTGATGATTTGGATCCGATAAGAAGAGTTTCACTTTTATTGCCATTGAGTTTTAACTTATTGTTTGACATCCAGTTTGTGATGGTTTGCAGGCAGTCTATAAGGGCAGTAGGTGGCGATGTAGATTTGGGTGTCGTCGGCATAACAGTGAAAGTGGATACCAAAGTGACGGAAGATATTGCCAAGAGGGAGGATATAGATGATAGAGTAGGGGACCAAGGATAGAACCTTGTGGAACACCGTGAGGGAGTGGTGAGGGCGATGATCTGGTGTTTTCTCCTTGAATAAACTGAACGGTCAGACAGGTAAGAATGGAACCACTGAAGTGGAATGCCAGATACCCCAGTGCCGGCCAAACGATCTAAGAGGATGATGTGAGATATTGTGTCGAAGGCGGCACTGAGGTCGAGGAGTATGAGGATGGTGAGTAGGCCAGAATCCACTGCTAAAAGGCCATTTGTAATTCGAGTGAGAGCTGTTTCTGCGCTGTGGATGGGACGGAAACCAGACTGTAAAGGCTCAGAGGTTGTTGTGTGATAGATGGTCTTGAAGTTGGCAGGCTACTGTACGTTCAATAACTTTTGAGATGAAAGGGAGGTTTGAGATAGGGCGATAGTTATTGAATTCAGTGGGGTCAAGGCCAGGTTTCTTTAATATGGGTGTGACTGAAGCAGTTTTGAGTAGGGAGGGAACAATACCATTTGACAGGGAGGAGGGCACAATTCGTGGGATAGTAGTAGTAGACCTGGAAGACATGATCAGTTGAGATAACTGTTGATTCGAGGGAAGATGGAAAGCAGACAGGGTGGTGGATGATGTAGTAGAAGGCAGATTTGGCAGCATTTAGAGCAGTCTTGTAGGAGGTGATGTGGTCCGAGTACATTTGAAAGTCAACAGTGAGTCCAGTTTTCTTGGCAAGGCGCTCAAGGCGGCGACCATGTGTTTTGAGTTGGCGGAGTTCTGAGGTGAACCATGGAGCAGTCCTAGAGAAAGTCACTGCCGGTTTTTGTTGGAGCCAGTGTAGTAAGTAGTGTGCTGTTGTAATGGTCGGCAAGTTCAGTAAGAGAGAGAAGGTGTGGATGAGAAATTGACACAGAAATTAAACTGGCAGTTCTGTGATGTTGATGTTCTTAATATTACGGAAGGACATGATACAGTCTTGATGGAATTTGGAGACAGGAAGGTTGATCTCAATAGTTAAGAATTTGTGATCTTACAATGGGAGTTCTGTACCGGAAAGATTAAATAAGACAACACCAGAGCAGCAGATCAGGTCTAAAATGTGGCCCTTATTGTGTGTTGGAAATGTAACATACTGTGTGAGGTCAAAACTATCCAGTGTGGAGATGAAGCCTATGGAAAAGTCATTAGGATTGTCAACATGAATATTATCGTCCCCAGTTAAAATTATATTTGGAGTGATGGCACATAGATCTGCTAAAATAGATGAGAGTTCAGTGATGAAGGTGGAAGAGGCCTTAGGTGGACAATAGACAGATGCAATAATGGTGGGTACAGGTCCCTTTAACTGCACAGCCAGCACTTCAAGTGATGGTGAATCATTCACAGGAACGGGGAGTAAATAGAGATGATTTTGGACTGTGGCTGAAGTTCGTCTGAGAGTCGACTGAGGTGAGTGATGTGTTTTTCTGCTTTCCGGCAATCATCGCAGGGGGTGGTGTGGATGGTGAGGTGCGTGGTGGCATGGTAGTGCTGGTGCTAGCCATAGTGCTGGTGCTAGCGGTAGCGCTGGTGTCATAAGTAGACATGTCTCTAGAACCTTCTGGGTTCTGGGTGCTTCTGTTTCCCCTGGTAGAGGCCTCGGAACATGGGGTTGTGCGCCTACTGTGTGTGTTGTACCGTGCAAAACAGGCGAAGATGGATTTTCATGTGATGAGTGCATTTGTTCATCAAGAACATGAATTATAGTTCACAACGCAACATTTTTTTTTTTCCTGTTTCACAACAAATCAATACGTTCCACGGTCCACTTGAAACAGTAACCCCTGGCTCATTTTTTTAAATTTTTTTTATTGACATTCAGCAATGCATGTAACATGTACCCCTAACATGTATCCCTTTCAATCATTAGACATAGTATCAGCATTTTTTTAAAGAATGAAGAAAAACAAAGACATGAACATATAGGGAGTGAGGTATGGTTATTGCTACATCCAGCATATTATCCAAAGTTAACGGACTCAAAGTCTGGCCTGTGTAGTGTCATATAGTCCACCCATTTCTTCCAGCGTGAAACAAACAAATCCTTTCTGTAATTCACATCTGCAGTTAGTCTCTCCATCCTGTATATGTCCATTGTGATGTCCATCCACATGTTCAATGTCGGGCTCTCCTGTGAAAGCCATTTTCTGGTGAGGGCCCTTTTGCTTGCCACTAAAAGAATATTAATCAAATATTTGTCTATCTTTGGCCATCCTTCAGGCATGAGTCCAAAAAATAGAGCTTTACTTTACAGAGGCAGGTGACTCCCAAAATGTCTTGTATTGCATTATGTATTCCCTTCCAATACGTTTTGATAACCTGACAGTCCCAAAAAACATGATAATGATTTGCATTTTCATTTCCACAGTTTCTCCAGCAATCTGGTGAGTTTCCTTTATAGTGGGATTTTTGGTAGGGTGTAACAAAATATCTTATCAGGCTTTTCCAACCAAACTCTCTCCAACTCTGTGAGCTGCTGCATTTCCATTGATATTCCCAGATTGTTACCCACTCTTCCTCCGTCAGATACATTCCTCCCTCCTTTTCCCATTTTGTTTTAATATATAGTGTTGAATGTGTTTTCATGCTTATAAGCCCTTTATATAGACCTGAAACGGTACCCCTCTCTTTGTTTGAGCCACATGCTCTTTTAAACAGGCTTAACAGCTGTTTACTTGATTCTGATACACATTTTAACATGTCACTAATAAAATGTCTCAGCTGCAAGTACCGATAGAAATCCTGCGTCTCTAATGAGTATTTCTCTTTAATCCTTTCAAAACTAAGTAGTGTATTTTCCTCTATTATCTTACATAAAGCAGTTAACCCTTTATCCGTCCATTCCTTGAACCCCTTGTCTAATTTATTTGGAGTAAACTGTGTATCATATGCATACCACTTAAGGATCACAATGTCCTCTTCTAGTTTGTATTCTGTTATTACTGTTTTCCACATTTTAGGAGTCAGCTTGATCAATGGGTTTTCTATATTTTTTATATGGTCCTGCAGGTTACTGTCGGCTATCAGTGCTTGTATGGGAATGGAGGTCAGGTCCTCTTCAATATTTTTCCATTGAGCATCATATGAGGGATTGCACCAGCATATGATGGGCCTTAATTGTGCTGCCCAATAATAATCTCTAAGGGAGGGGAGGCCCCATCCCCCTTTTCCTTTCGACAACTGTAGGGTTTTAAATCGGATCCGAGGCCTTTTACCTTGCCATATGTATCTGGGCAAGATTTTGTCCCATTGATTGAATTGTTTTTGTCCTATTTCTATTGGTAGGGTTTGAAATAAGTATAATAATTTGGGTAGAATATTCATTTTAATCGAGTCTATTCTTGAGCTAAGACTTAAATATGGAATTAAATTCCATCTTTCTATGTCCTCTTTAATTTTCTTTAGTATCGGTGACTAATTACGTTGTAGCAGTTCTGTGAGGTCCTTCGGTATTGTAACCCCCAAATATTTAAAATATTCTGTTTGCCACGCTAGGTGGTACTTGCTCTCAATTTCATTCGGTGGGTTGTAATTGTATTTGAGCAGTTGTGTTTTATATTAATTTTATATCCTGATAACCGACAAAAATATTCAACTGATTGCATTAATTTGGGTAGAGAGTTTGTTGGTTGACTCAAAAAGATCAATATATCATCCGCGTAACATGCCAATTTATGCTCTTTCCCATGGATGTTAATGCCTATTATTTCTTTGTTTTGTCTTACATATTGATTAAATGGTTCTAGATATAATGCAAATAATAGTGGTGAGCACGCACAGCCTTGCCTTGTGCCTCTTTCCAAAGTAAAATTTCTGATAAGCAGCCATTTACTTTAACTCTAGCCGTGGGTTTAATGCTTGTATTGTTTTAATTATTGTTTTGTGTAGGCCGAATCTATGTAGGACTCGATAAAGAAAACACCAATTCACTGAGTCAAAGGCCTTTTCTGCATCAATACTAATTACCATTGCTGCTATTTTATTCTTTTGAATGTGGTTAATAATGTGTAACGTCCGTCGTATATTATCTCTATTATCTTTGACGCTCTCGAATAAAACCTGTCTGGTCATTATGTATCAAATTAGGTAAAAACCTTCCTAGTCGTCTAGCCATGATAGACGTAAACAATCTATAATCTATGTTAAGTACTGATATTGGTCTGTACGATCCACTCTAATTTATCCTTATTTTCTTTTGGAATGGCAGATATTATTGCTTCCTTCCAACGGATTGGTGTTTGTGCCTTCTTTAAAGCCCAGTTGAATGTAGGAAGCATTACTGGTATTAGCTCCTCTTTCAACTCCTTATACCATTCTGCTGTATAACCATCCGAACCTGGTGATTTGTTTAATTTGAGTTTGCTTATTGCTATTTTTAATTCTTTTTCTGTTATGTCCTCAATCATTATTTTACTCTGTTCTTCATTTAACTTTGGTAATTCCAGAGAATCCAAAAAACTATCTATTTCAGCTGTGCTGCACCCTGTTTTCTTAGAGAGTCTTATAAAATGTTTCAAAGGCTCCCAATATTTCGTTTCGTGTACTTCTTGTTATTTCATAATCAACTTCATAATATCTTTGTTTGCGGAACATAACATTTTTCTTAATTTCATCCGTGGTCAAAATATTAATTTTATTCCTTGTTTTTTTTTATTTCCTCCAATAATTCTTGTGTTATTTCCTCTTTATGTTTTTTCTCAAATTCTTTTTTGTAATTCTCCCAGTTTCTTGTTTCTCATCTTTTTTTTATAAGAAGATATTGATATAATTTTCCCTCTCAGCACACACTTGAGGGCATCCCATAAAATCGGAGGGGACACATCCCCTCTATCATTAATTTCTAGGTAGAAGCGTCACTCTCTTTTAATCTGTTCTTTAAAGTGAGGGTCATTGAGCAGGCTCGAATTTAATTTCCAGCTAATAATTTTTGGTTGTAAATTTAGATCTACAGACAGGTATATAGGTGCATGATCGCTTAGGTCTATTGTCCCAATTTCACAGGTGTTTATTTAGTCTATCTTTTCCAAATATTAGAAAATAATCTATTCTTGCATATGTTAAGTGGGGTGAGGAGCAATGGGTATAATCCCTTTGATTAGGATGCAAGTCCCTCCATATATTGACTAAACCAACCTCCTCAAATAACATGTTAATTTTCTTAGTAACTTTGTGTTCTGTGCTTTCCCATTAGAAGAATCTAATTTTGGCTGCAGGTGTATATTCAAGTCTCGCCCACAAATTAGAGGACCCACTGTCTCTGATATCATCATATCAACAACTTTCTTGAAGAAGTGGATGCCACTTCCAGGTGGCGCATATACATTTAACAGCGTAATTGGTTTTCCCTCAATGTTTCCCCTTACTAATATGAATCGTCCCTCCTTATCATTTACCTCAGATAGTTTTTCAAAGTGTAATTTGCTTGATATAAGGATAGCAACTCCTCTTCGTCGTCCAGATTTTCCAGAGGAGGAAAACACACTTGCATAACCCAGTCTTTTCAGTTTTCCGTGTTCTTTAAAATCTAGATGAGTTTCCTGTAGATATACTAATTGTGCTTGTTCCTTCTTCCTTTTAGTAAGTATCTTACCGCGTTTTATTGGGTTCAACAGACCGTTTACATTATAAGACACGATTTTTATCTTGCCATTAGTCATGTTCTAATTGTCTGGGTGTTTTTTGAAATAGCAAAAGCCAGTGCAATCCATACACTCCCTGAACATACATAGTCAACTATAATACAAACATTAGAGCTGTTTAGAACGATAGCTGCAAGCAGAACCCTTAGTTGACCTTGAACAGACAAATTACCCTAAATAAGCCCTGATGAAAGGGGGGCCTTGAGGGGAGGTCTCTCTCACCTGTTGGTGGGAGAGGGCCGTCATTTGCTACCCAGCCAGTCCATTCTTTTTGTAGCATAGGTAACAGCACCCAACTTTTTTTTAAATTATTTGTCTCTATTGCCACATATAGTTCCTATCTTTAAAATAAAGAAATCTCTAATAGTAAACGCGCGTCGACTGTGTCTTCGGTACGTCTTAAAAAAACACACACCCCTAAACTCACCATCGGTCACCGCAGCATATCAGTTTCCTGAGTCCTGTATTTCTCCCTGTTCTTGGCGCGAATGCTCGGAGTCTCTCCTTGTAGTTCAAGGTTCGGTCCTTTTTCACTTGGCCCCTGGTCTTTCTCGCTGTGCGCCATGGAAGATGTCGGATCTGTTCCAGCAAAGTCTCCGGCGTTTGATGACCGTTACCGGGAATTCCCTCTTTGCCACGTCGCTAGTCGTCTCCTCCACTGAGCCATATAACACCGTTCCCTCCGGATAAAAGACTCTCATCTTTGCTGGGAACGGGGTTTGGAACCAGATTTTCTTCTCCTTCAGCATGGATTTCACCTCTGCATACTCCTTCCGCTGCTTCAAGACCTCAGGTGCATAATCATGATCCAGGTTAACTTTTTTGCCCAGATACTCAAACCCACGTTTCTGCCAGGCTAGTTTTAATATTTCTTCTTTCGTTCTGCAGCTGGCCATTTTGGCTACGATGGATTGTGGTGCCGCGCTTGGTGGTGGTTTTGGTACCAGAGCTCGATGCGCTCTCTCAACTCGTACTTCAGCTGAATCAGGCAACTCTAGTTTATGCCTTAAGAAGTGTTCCACAAAAACAACCATTGACTGTGCATCGTCTTCCGACCCCTCTTTGACACCGTGTATTCTGATGTTTTCCCTTCTGGATCGTCCCTCCAGGTCCGTCAGCTTGGCATCCATTTCAATATGGAGTTTGAGCATTTCCGTCACCGTGTCCTCATTAGCTTGCATTTGAGTTTCAGCGTCCTTGATCCTTTCCTCAGCTTCTTCCACTCTCTTGTTTGTTTTATTTATATCCTCTCGGATTCCCTTAAGCTGCGCCCCATTATCTTTCCTGAATTCTCTCAGTTCTCTGAGTATAAGGTCCAGGCTGGCGTTGCAAGCTTGTTCCCCACAGTCTGTTAGCGTGTCGTTATCCTCCATGGCGCTGCTAGCAGGTGAAGTTTGGTCGTCCACATTTCCCTCGTGTAGCTCACTCTGTGCAGAGTTCTTTTTGGTATTGCTTCTTGGCATCTTAAAGCCCTCACTTTGTTTTCCTTTTTAACTCTAGTCACTACGAATTTGAGTCGTTGTGGGCAATTTTTAACTTTAATGTCGGGAGCGCGTTCTCCTATGCTGCCATTCTCTCTCGTACTAACCCAGAAGTCCGATTTGCTCATGATTAATGTTGTAGCGTCAGACATTCCTGCAGCAGTCTATCATGATAACAGTCACCAGAGTGGTTGCTAGCATCATCTAGCGGCTGATATTCACGGGAGAAAAAGGACAGTCAGCCATGTCTCTCTTGGTCTGGTAACTCAGTTTTTATTTTGCGCATGCTTACAACAAGAACTTACAACTTAATCTCGCAGGCACTCCCGTTCTCATGTGATGTCACTGCGTGATTCATTTAACATGGCTTTGCTATACATATTGTCATATATGCTCAACACTCCCACTCAAAGACATGTTTGTAACTCTCTGTGGTAATAAACCAACAAAAATACATCATTGTGGAAAAAAAATCATTTTGCATACTAGCAGTGTTCTGAAAACTTCAAAACATTTACATTTTCAGTTCATATTACTTTCCAAACAAATACTCCTTGAAACTCTCAAGTTTAGCCTTTATTACTGGCTTGGTAAGAACATCAGCTACCATGTCTGCAGTAGGACAATATTCTATTGATATTTTCCCTTCTGTGTGTGCAGAACGAACAAAGTGATACTTTATATCTATATGCTTGCTTCTCTGCCTGCATACTGGGTTTTTAGACAAAGCTATTGTCCCCTGATTGTCCTCATGTATCTTGACTGGTACATGCTGGTTACTATCCATCCCTTTAAGTAGTTGTACAAGGTACATACTCTCTTGAGTAGTGGCTGCCAGTGCCATATACTCAGCCTCGCAGGTAGATAGTGCCACAGTTGGCTGTTTTCTACTCTTCCAAGATATAACTGGACCATTCTCAGTCAGGCTGAAACAGTATCCAGTTGTGCTCTTCCTATCATTTTTATCGGCCGCCCAATCAGCATCACTGTATCCCTCAAGCTGTAGCCTTTCCTCACATTTCTGGAAGTGTAGTTCCTGATCTGCAGTACCCTTTAAGTACCTCAGTAGGTGTTTGGCTGCAGTCCAGTGCTGCTGCTTTGGTTCTGCTAGGTGTTGTGATAGTTTACTAACTACCCAGCTCAAGTCAGGTCTAGTACACATCATGATGTATATCAAGCTGCCTACTATCTCTCTGTA
Source organism: Phycis phycis (assembly GCA_900302335.1). NCBI lineage: Eukaryota > Metazoa > Chordata > Actinopteri > Gadiformes > Phycidae > Phycis > Phycis phycis. The sequence goes on from OMKQ01091950.1 coordinate 20,379, forward strand.
CCCTGTGGAGTCGATAACTTCACCCTCACTGTCACTGTCGAAGTCTAACTTCAGTTCACCTGGAGTAGATCTTGGTTTGTACTCAAACATTCCAAACTTTCTTAACATCTTCTCTATGTGTTTCTTTTGAGTCATTTTGATCTCTCTCTCTCTCTCATTCTGTTCAAACTCGATACCCAGGAAGTGTTTAAGTGGACCCATATCTTTCATCTTAAACCTTCTCTTCAACATTTCTTTTACATCACTGAGTTGGGTGTTGTTACTCGCCGCTATGATCAAGTCATCAACCCACACTAACAGAATCACTTTCTCATTTTCAGATTCCCTGCTGTAGACACAATGTTCAGCATCATTTTGTACAAAACCGTACAAAACCACCGTTTTCTCTGTCAAAGAGTTCATCTCCTCTTGCATCGTGTCAGCCCA
>OMKQ01092085.1:0-10612 GCA_900302335.1 Phycis phycis
CATCAGCTGTTCTGTCCTCAATGCGTAGCATGCATGTGTTGACAGGCAGCTAAACTCTTCACTCCAAACAACACACTGGGTATTCCTTTTGCCAGTTTTATTGATGAAGTAAAGTGTGAAACTAAAAAAGATAGACAAAATAATACAGTCATGAATATTGCATTTATGGAGATGCATAGACCATAAAATAAACATTTACCAAGCATGGCTAACTAAATAGCTCACTCAAAGTAGGCTAAATACATGTAAACACGTAACACAAATAAGTACACAATGTACCGGTAATATTCTGCCACTTAAGGCTCAAGCATATAACCATAAATTAACATGTAAACAACACGTACCGACCATGCAACTCGAACATGTATGCTGGAGTGGCTAGTCATAGCTAGAAGCTGACAAATGTGCTGCTCTGAACTTCTTTGTTGTTGTTTTTCTGTCACTTCCTGCATAAAGGTTTTATTCAAAATCGACAAAGCCTAGCCGCTGAACCAAAATCGGCCAGTAGATGGCGGTACTGCCATTTGACTCACTTATTTTTTACTTACTCAAATGAAGCATCATGAAATATATGAAATTAAACACATCAAATGATTTTTAACTGATTTTAACTTTTTATCTGAATCTTATTAATTAAACTGAACAACCACGATGGTCCACCTCTAAAATCCTCAAACTTCATTGCGGTGGCAATTGTTTTGGCTTTCAGTTGGATCTGCACAGTTGAAACACCTCGGCCGTCTGCTCTCTGTGTGTTGACCCGCCTTGTCTTCGAGCTCATTTTCTAGTTCATCTGCTTTTCTTCCCTCTGAAAGCTTTTGTTGTATTTTTGCACTGAGTTCGTTTTGCACAGTTCCTCACCCTGCTGTTTCCAACGTCTTATCATTGACTCATTAAGGCCAAGCTCCTGTGCAGCAGCTCTATTTCCTTTTCCAACAGCCAGATCGATTGCCTTCAACTTGAAAGCTGCATCATATGCATTTCTCTGTGTCTTTGCCATGATGAGGGTGACAAAATGACTACCATAATCAGAATGATGGGAAGTTTGAGCACGAAACTAAACAGTTACGTTGTTTCACCTTAACCCGTTCGGCAATTTCATTGGTCTAATGAAAGCTTCATGCTGCCAAAAAACTGAGCACTGTCACATAACGTGTTTTTTGCTCGGTATTTTGGCGGCATGAAGCTTGTGAAAGCGGGAAAAATCCATACATTAGCGGCATCATTCTTTAAGCCGCGAGGTTCAAAGCATGGGAAAAAAGTAGTGGCTTCTAGTCCAGAAATTACAGTAATTGGTGGGGGGAGTCAGCATGTTTAGCATACTTGGAATGAGCTAGAGACCTGGGGTCTTTTTTATATGAAAGACAGCCTAAACGACTTACAAGATTATCAATGTGGTGGTTCTTCAACTGGTCATCACAAAGTGATGCAATCCCTCTACGAGAGGCAATTCAAAGAAAGCACACCATTAATGGGAGCTTAGAATGAAATTTGAATGAGATAGAGATGTCTGGTCTCTTCTATATTAATCATAGCATTAAGTTCTATTTAAATTGTCAATTTGGGGGCTCCTACAGAATCAAAGCATCATCAAATGCTCCATCTAAATACATTTGAAATACAATGCATTTATGTAAATCTCAATTCATAAACAGGAAATAGGAAGGGATAGGAACTTACCCATGCGAAATATGTGCCTGTGTCAAAGTTTTTCAAGTTTGGGGTCAAAAAGCCCCTTAGGAGATTTGAAATAGTTATTGACCTCTATTTCATTTATGAAATAGAGGTCTTCTGAGGAGCATATTGAGGCTTTGTGAGTCAATTCCTGTAGAGCTAGGGCCCCCAAATGTATAATTTCTCTCAAGGAATTGTCCTTGAGGCCCTCATTCATGTAAAGGAGACCCCAGGTCTCTAGGTCACTTGTAAGTGTCCTTGACCCCTATGTCACCAACTAATTGCATCACTTCCTGTAAGGCTAGTCCTCCTGATTAATAATGCTAGTGTACTTTAATGCCTTCGTTCATATAAAAGACACCACCACCACAGACATGGCAACAATTCGCTGTTTTGCTTTCACAAATAGGTTATCGGTTGTGTCACTACCAAATCTTTCCATGCTAACAAATCTCTTTGAGTGATGTAACTAGCCTTCAAACAGTGATAAAAAAGGTAAGTAACTTCAGTAAGGTATTAATTAAAAATATACGTAACGGCGGTTTGGCTTCAAAAGGCACCTTAGATTATGTGTCTATTCCCTAGCCAGCAGAACCTAGTGCACTGTGGTTTGGAGTAAAAGTCTGCAAAATCATTTATATTCAATCATGTATCTTTCAAACATGTTCTATGTTTGAAATATGTCTTGTGTAATAAAAACATAGTTTAGGTTATTTCTGTGCCAAGTAGTTAAAACACTTGATGTTGATAACACATCTAGAAACGTTGATATAGAACTTATTTTTGGTTCAGAAATGTTGATTCAACATTACAAAAACGTACAATGGATACGTTTCCTTCTGGCGACTGTGTTTCTGTGCCAGCAACCAGAAGACGCCAGTATTAGGGAACCAGATGCACAGAGAAGAAAACAGTTGACAACTACCATGCTCAGTCAATCATGCCAGCAACAAGAAGTGTTGCAAATTCCATCAAATCAAGAATGTTCTCTTGGGAAGACTGAAAAGATTGGATGACTATGCTAAAGATCTTTTCCCAAATTTTTACTTTTACTTTAAATTTTATTTTATCCTTTTTCTAATCTTAATCTAATCTCTATAGGCCTAGTTCATTCATTTTGTTGTTGTTGTGTATAAACATAGTAGGCCTAAATCTAAATTTGATTGATTCTACCTACTAATAAATCCAAAAGTACCCAAGCTTATTTATCATTTTTACCATAGCATTGTTACTGTTTTCAACAGTGACACGCCCTTGCAGGAATGTTACTTAATTCTTCAAAAACAGCAGGTGTGCTAGTTATTGAGATAATATTGGAAGCAGGAAGATGAAGGAAGATGAAGATGCATTTGCATGCCATTTCAAGCAAAATACAATCCAACATTATACAGTTTGTATTTTTAACTGCAAAAATGCTAATTTATTTTCAAACTCACTTCAAACATAGGTTAACCCTAACTATTTTGTTTTGTAACAAGTCTAAATTGTATTTTGGATACTCAAGATTTTATCACATTCCCTAAATAGTAATGTAATACTAGTAATAGTCAACCCACCGGTGTTTACTTACAGAACATTCAGGGATAGTTACTGTTCTCTCCCCATAACATTATCAACAGTGAGTGGTTCGAATATCAATAACAATGGAATTACAATTGCACTTAAGAGAAGCAGGCAACAGATGGGGTGCCATGGTCCGTGTCTGATGTCGATTCTGGCCGCATCTCTCCCCAGGACAGAGAAAGTTTTAGGCCTGGTTCTGACGTGACTATGTGTGCACAGGGGAGTTACTAGCACTTTACACAGTGTTCAGTGTTGGGCTGACGGAAAGGGGATTGGTTCAATCGTGACCTCGTAGTGTTGGATCAATGGTGACCTTTGTAGTCAGCGGTGAAGAACTCATTTGCAGTGGCTGGCATGGATCCAGGTAGCCCTCTCAGCTACCTTGACAGCCGGTGAGGTGAGCAGGACCTAGAATGGCCCAACTACCTTGGTGAGTTCTAAGCACGTCTCTGGTGATCCTTCACTACACTCCAGTCTCCTGGTTGTAGGTTATGGAGTTACCCTTCCTTGGATGCTGGTAAAGCCTGTCAATAGATAGATTGCAGCGTTTGGGAAAGATTGATATAATTATCAATCATGGTGTGATGACTATTTTATTGCTGGAGTGTGGTGTGCATCGTTTCATGGCCAGAAGGACTAATGGTAAGACCTTTGCCCATGACATACCTGTATCTGCAGTTGCTTTGGCCAGTTTGTTCTTTCGGTTACCCCTCTCCCTCTCTATTACTCCACCGCTTTGGGGGTTGTACATACAATGGATGCGTAGGTCAAATACATACTGGGACAACTATTGGATGGCTTTGTTCCCTTGGTTTTCCTTTGGTGTTTTCTGTAACTAAGGCCTTGGCAATGGCTGTAAGGTCAGCTGCTTTAGTGAAAATACCTCAACCCATTTAGAGAACATGCCTACCATTTACAACAATATTTATTTCCCTCACATGGTCATACAAGTCTACATAATCCATCATCAGGTGATCAAATGGTGGTGGTGGCGGTGGGTGGTTGGTGGGTTCAACTTTCTGTCCTCTCCTTATGTTATTGGTGATGCACACGAGACATTTGGCACAAAAAAGTTAATCAGTGTGGACATGTTCATCAAGTGCATCATTTGAGAAACCTAGTGTGTACCAGAGCTGGTTAATGCTATCTGCCATTCCCTCATTTGACACCTGGTCCCTACCATGTGTCATAGTAGCATAAATAGGAAACAAACATTAGGCAAACAAGGAAACCCAATTGGGCCATACTACAACCCATCACGATATTCTGATACAGCTGATTTCCACAGCTGACACTCTGCAGCTAAGGCAGCCACACCGTCTGTATGGTGAAGGCAAGGGGGGATTTGGCAGCCATCTTGGAACCCTTATCTGCCATCCTATGTTTTTATTTCTTCTGAACACCAGGTCCATAGCCCCTGTGTGTGCTTTACATTTACAAACAGCGGATAAGAGTATAGCTTCGAATAGTTTAGCAACCAATTTTGAATGATTAATCTGTTTGCGTATGGATGTGAGGAAACTTCTCACCTTCCGCAGGTTGCCAGAGTAATTAATTAACACAAAACACAAAAGCAAATGTCTGTGTAGATGGTAACTTCTTTATCCTCTGACAGTATACATGCTCTGGTCAGGGTGAACAGCTCATTCGCCTGGACTGAAAGGTGAGACAATAACCTGGCTGATTACACTACACAGTCATGCATGGAAATGGCATAGCCCATGATATTTATACATGTAGCCGGATCCTTCCACCTAGAACCATCAACATACAATATGTCATTCCCAGGTGTCAGTGACGTGGCAGTCAAGTCCACGCGTGGGGTGCATAGTACATTAATGCTGGCATCCCCAGTAAAATAAATTTAAATGGAATCAAGAAATATCCACATCCAGAAGTTCTACAAATTGTGACATAAGGCATAACAGTGCGATATTGTTGCTTCTGTTCAGTCACATTTATGACACTGGTGAGATGTCCGGAAATAGCCTGTGTAACTTTTTTTGGAATAGTGAAACCTCAATTTTATCCTCTGATAACTGTTAAACCCAATTCAGCTCACCATTCTGACTTAATGATGTTAGTCGTGGTTGAGGCCATGCAATGTATTGTACAGACAAGAAATAATATTTTCAGATCCAGCAGAATTTTTTGACAGCAATCTCATTTGTCTGGCCTTGCCTTCTCAAAGTCAGGAAGATGTGTTGTCACATAACTCCTAGCCTGAAGATATTTAAAGAAATCCCATTGTGGGAGAGCATATTTTTCTTGAAGCTGTTGGAAGAATGCAAACCCCCCATCCAGGTATAGGTCGCCCAAGCTAGTTATTCTTCATTTTCTTCCATGCAAGAAAGGTACCATATGAATTGGAGGGAACGAATGAGGGATTTGCTATTATGGATAATAAGAAGGACATTTTCTTGATCTTGAAATGTTTCCTCATTTGTTTCCAAATGTGTATAGTGGTGTAAATGATTGGATTGTTACTGTAGTTTACATTCTTAAATGGCGCTGGTGACAAAATGAGCACTGCATCAGCAGTGAAAGCTAAACTGTCCTCTCGCTCTATCACTAATCCATCGGGTAGCAGTGTTGTATCATCAAGTCAGGAAGCAATGGAGGGAATGTTGGTGGCCCACTAGTAACGTGTGAAATTTGGCAGAGCCACCCGTCCACTCATCTTAGATTTACAAATATGAGCTTTCCCTAGTCTGTGTATATTATAATCCCACACAAACGAAAGAATAACGGAATCCAAATAGTTAAAACTTAAACATTTAATGCTTTAGTCATAAACACAGGTATGGTCTAGACCAGGGGTGTTTCAAACTACAGCCCGCGGGTCAACTGCGGCCCATGGTTCATTTTTTATTGGCCCAAAGCAAATTCTAAAAATATAATGGAGAATGGACACATGAAACGTGTGCTTGACTGTGTTGCAGTTCTTAGTTTTACCACTAGGTGGAGCTACTGTCTCAAACAAGACAGATTCTCCACAAAACAAGAGCATTCAAAAAAGTATTTTGTTACGGGTGACCAAAAATGTCAGAATCAAAGAAGCGTAAGATGGGAAGTGAGTGCAGAAAACGTCAGACAGCGGGAAAATTAATATTTCTTCAATTAAGTCAATGGGAAGTGTGTCTGTTTGATTTGCAATGAAACTGTTGCAGTGACGACACTATGAAACCAAACATCAGCCCTACACATCTTACACTGGTGCTGAGTGAGAATAGGAAGTTAAGTTAATAGCAGCTAGCCTGCTCGCTCAACAACAGTATTTTTTGCCGTGCCAGCAAAACACAAGAAAATGCCACAATCAACTCATTGCCCGACACGGGAAACCTTTCTCAGATGGTGACTTCATAAAACAGTGGCTCACTGAAGTTGCGGGAATAATGTGCCTGGAGAAAATACAGGAATTCAACAACGTAAGCATGTCAAGACGCACAGTCGTGCGGCGAATCGAAGACTTGTTAGCTAATCAACATAAGTGTCAGATATAAGCTTGTGCTTTAGACTTTTCCCAATTGCATAAGATGAGAGCACAGGTGCTACAGACACTGCGCAGTGATTTTTTTTGCATGGAGTTGACGATGACATTTGCATGACAGAGGAGCAGCTTCATATTAAGAGTCTAAAGGGGCACAACAATGGATAAGGACATTTTTAAAGCTATAATTGGATGCAATTCACAAGATGGCATGTGTGGCGTTACAACACAAGTTGTGTTGGGGCTCAAGCAATGACAGGTGAACACAAAGGAATGGGTGAGCGGAGGTGAGGCTGTTAAAATGCACTGTATCATTCACCTTTGTGCCTAGACAGTCCAGCTTGGCGATGTGATATACAACAGTATATAGACTCGGACCAATAAATGGACCCAGCAGAGAAAAACCAATACTGGGGCACCCGTTTGGCACTGGGGGGACCTCAGTCAGACAGGCCAGACAGGCCACCAAGCCTCAGGCCAGGCCAGCTGAGGCCAACCCGTTCTGGGGAACCTGTCTGGCACGGGGAGAACCGTGGTCTGTGAGGTGAGCCACCAAGCCTGCAGCTCCGCTGCCCAGCTGTTGTCCTTGCTCCAGACACCAGGTGGGAGATGATAACCCTGTTTGAGTGGTTTTCACGGCTGGCATGGGTTGTCCTTCCCTACTACCTCGATGAGCCACAGCGACCTCTATCCCTGCCGCTGGGCCGCAGTAACCTCCTGTTCTCGCTGGGCCGCAGCGACCTCCTGTTCTTGCTGGGCCGCAGTGACCTCCTGTCCCCGCCGCTGGGCCGCAGTAACCTCCTGTTCTCGCTGGGCCACAGCGACCTCCTGTCCCCGCCGCTGGGCCGCAGTGACCTCCTGTTCTTGCTGGGCCGCAGTGACCTCCTGTTCTTGCTGGGCCGCAGTGACCTCCTGTCCCCGCCGCTGGGCCGCAGTGACCTCCTGTCCCCGCCGCTGGGCCGCAGCGACCTCCTGTCCCCGCCGCTGGGCCGCAGTGACCTCCTGTCCCCGCCGCTGGGCCGCAGTGACCTCCTGTCCCCGCCGCTGGGCTGCAGCGACCTCCTGTCCCCGTTGCTGGGCCGCAGCAACCCCCGGTTCCCGCTGTGCCGCAGCTAACATGCCCCCGACACTGGGGCACAGTGTCGTATATTGTTGTGACATTCAGTCAACATAATTTGAGGGCTCTACCACAGACAATTTCAAGCTTTCATATCTAATGTCGATGCATGAATATGGTGACGTACTCTGCCTTCTAAAGTGCACTGGCTAAGTTGCGGCTGGATTGCTTCTATCCTGTCCTAACTAAAGGACCTACAATCTGTTGTAAGGAAGTTGCCAAATAACTTCTGCATTAGAAATATATATATACTTATACTTTAGCTCAGTGGTTATTAACTGGTCTCGCCTTGGGACCCACAATACCCTATGGTCATTAGATTGCGAAGCACTTTTTTTACATTGAAGACAATTTTATTTTATTTTATTTCTCAAAAATATTACTGTACGTGATATTACGTTGGCATTTGTATCAAAATATTCAATCATTGGTAGAATACTCAAATATTTCATCCATTTAGATTTGACATCACACTACGAACTAACTGTATGTGAACACTGCAAATAATATGAGGTGGAAGTACCTACTTTTACAATTACCAGATTTACAATGAAAAGACCAGAACAGGCTGTTCTGTTCTGGTCAATTCAGCAAATTAGGCCTAAGCTGTTTTAGGATCATTAATAAGAGAACTGGGGAAAATATCACTGCACATATGATATACCATTGGCATTTTTATTGAAATATTCATTGGCAAAATAGGTAAATTGGCAAAAAGGATTTACAATGAAAAGACCTGAACAGGGTGTTTTAACAATGAGAACATTAGGCAGAGAATCATTAATGAGAGAACTGGGGATGCTTTTTAGATCTGATCAGAGACTCAAAATCCGGCACTATGGTAGACAGAGCTACATGTACTTTACATTTACATTTAGGGCATTTAGCAGACGCTTTTATCCAAAGCAACTGACAAAGAGTACATTTGTCATAAGAAGGTGAAACATTTCATTGCTGCTAATACAGTAAGAAAGCCACCAGAACAAGTTTCAAGCATTTCAATTGCTAGGTTAACCATTGCTAGTATACAACATCTCTGACTAAGTGCCAAGTTACAAAGAATGATTAGTGCCAAGACATACAACAAATAAGAGCATGAGTGTAGGGTTATGCAGGGTAGATCATGTTCAGTGTCCAACATGTTTCTTTGCTTGGACTTGAGCTGGACCAGAGTGGTGGAGAATCCACTTTCACAGAGATAACTAGTGCTGAAGGGCAGTAAGATTTTAATTGCACGGTTAGCCAAGGAGGAATACTCAGCCGTAACACTGCTGCACCAGAACCGAGAGAGGCTTACTTCTCCGAATTTCTTCTTCAGTTCATTCTCTTCATTACATGGCAACGCAACGATTTCAAGGTCAATTCAAAAAGGATTGCGCACCCAGTGTTCCTCTTCACTCGATGTCTCAGGGAAGTAATCATGAAAACACGTTTGCAGTTCCCCGAGGTGCGCCGTAATGCTGCTCTTCAGGGTATTTTTGTCCACAACAGTGTCCAGCTAAAGTACTTTATGATGGCCATTGGGAAACATGTCCAGCCTGTCTTTGGACACTCTGTTGTCCCACAGTGCGATTGTCTTCTTAAACGCATTCACTTTATCACTTTATCTGCCCAAACTTATTATGCCCCTTCCCTTGCAAAGATAAGTTCAGTGTGTTAGGTGCTTGAACACATCAACAAGATAGGCACTGTGGGCCAGCCAGATCTTACTGTCAAACAGCTCAGCATAAAGCGAGTTAGTCTCGGAGAGGAAAGCTGCTATTTCAGAATCAGAATCAGAATCAGAATCAGCTTTATTCGCCAAGTAAGTTTGCAATCAAACAAGGAATTTGACTCTTTCCCATGCTCTCAATGTACAGACTACTATATACTACTATAAATATATATATAAATGACAGTAAAACAACATTTAACTACTATATACAGATGTAGATGTAGTAAAAGTATACATATATCTACATAACAACAGCAGTGAAATTGTAGCAGGAGGCAATAGTGCAATTGTGCAGAGTGCAAAGATGCAGGAATATAATAAATAAATACGGATTAACTTATGTACAGGAGGTAGATGGGTATGACATAATATGCTTGTATACAGTGTACAGTATATACAGTGTGCGTAGTTTTAAATTGACAATGATGATATGTTAAAACTGTTAAAACTGTTAAAACTGTTTAGCCTCTGTTTAGCCTCCTTAGAATTTGTATGTACAGTGAGTGTTCAGTATTACAGGGTTATTGGTTTAACTGTTCATCAGGGTGACAGCCTGCGAGAAGAAGCTGTTCTTGTGTCTGGTTGTTTTGGCGTACAGTGTACTGTAACGCCTACCAGACGGGAGGAGTTGGAACCTCCCATCTGTATGCAGACTCGTCACCGTCCCGGATGAGGCCGATGACCATGGTGTCGTCTGCAAACTTCAGGAGTTTAACAGATGGGTCTCCTGAGATGCAGTCATTGGTGTAGAGCAGTGGTCACCAACCCTTTTGATCCAAAGATCCCTGACCTCGGCCCTGAACAAAGGCAAGATCTACCTTGAAGTGTCAGAAAAGAGAACCAAAGCCAAAATACTTCCAATTCAAGGCCTTTTATTAAGGCAAATGTATCAACAACAACAAAATCAACAATATCATCTCATTAATTTGAAATAATATTTCAATTTATGCTTACAATAAGAATTAAGGTTTTCACCTGTTTTCTTGCATTACACAGCATTATTCAAATTATGTAATTTTGTTCGTAGTGGGGAAAACACATTTTGCAATGAGCA
>OMKQ01092093.1:0-13267 GCA_900302335.1 Phycis phycis
ACACACACACGGCGGTGTCCATGCAAGGCAGCGGCCAGCGGCCAGGATAGGGTTTGGTGCCTTGCTCAGGGACACCTCAATACTCAGCTAGAGTATTGAGGTACCTGCTCGACCCCCAGAGCTCCTGCAGCCCACATTATGCCCGTTGCAGTGTCGGAAATGGGTTGCTCAGCCTTTGGCTCGGTACAGTAATGTAGTGCAAAAGATCCGTGACCCATATATGAAGGCCAGGGCAGATTAGGCGTTCAACACCCGGCCAGCAACAACACGGCTAGCCTCTCCAGGGATGACCAGGGCGGTAACTCTGCATGCTTGTTGACACAGCACCTGACCTGTAGGCTACACCCTGCAGCCAACCACATGAACCCTGTATGTGACCAATGCAATGTGGTAATGTGATCAGTCCAAAAGAATCCCTCGTAAAGACAGACTGACAAGACGAACAGTGTCTCGTGTGCATATTTTGAAAAGCGGAAAAGCTGCTTTGTGCGCGAGATCTTCTCATTAGAAATATGTGGACAATCAGCAGCCGACTGGTCCCTCTTGTATGCATTCTAAATAAGTCCATCACTTATTAACAGCAGACCTGGGCAGGGGCAGGAGGACTTGCTAAAAGCGAGGATGCAAGGGATGGCCGTATTGCAGAAGCACAACTGGTGATTGTGTGCAAGGCGGTGATTGTGCGCGTGTGTGTACCTGCTACTTGTGTTTTTCTTGCTTTTGCTCTTGCGTTTGAGGTTCTCCCTCTCTTTACTGCTGGTGAAGGGCAGCAGCGAGGCGTAGCCATGCTCGGCTTCTGCGAACACATCAACAACGACACGTCAACGACACATACACAACATGTGGAGGGGGCTCCGTGAACACAGCCCTGCTGAAGCACGCCAGGGAGTAAAACGGAGAAACGACACAAAACCTGAATTGGGCAAACGACAGTGCTTGTAGCAATGTGTTGCAATGTTAACAAAAGCATTGCATGCAAAAGAGCAGTTTTCGTCGTATTCACATCATTCACATGCTGTATTTTCTTTTCTTTTTTTTCAACGCTTGCTCGGACAATGATGTCATCTTGAACTGAGGTAAACCCCGCCAGCCGAACCACAACACCAACAGTGGGGGGGGGGGGGGCGCTTTGCGCTGCATGATCAAGCCCACATAAAAACACAATATGCATGCACGCCTGGTTTCTCCCAGCGAATACGGCTTCTATATCCATCGAGTTCATGTTTATCCCTGCATATGCATGCAAATTATATATATAATTACCATCATACAATCATACAGCTTGACCCTGCGCGTTTATTTGCAAACACGACGGCCACCGACTGTGATATTTCGTAGGAAACGCGTACCGTGCTGATGTATAAAAGCAACATCTGCCTCCACTGTCACACGGTTTACCTCTTTCCCTGCGGTCGAGAAACTCTGCTGCTTCGATCAACATCTGCACCATCCCGAACGACGCCATTTTCAACAACAACCCTGATCTAAGACGATCCGATGCGGGACTCAGCTGGCTGAGGGTCGCCGGTCCGGGGTCCGAGGGGGCGGTTCTGGGTCAGCTCTGCTGGTGGGCCAAGCGGCACCAGTGGTGGGTTAGAAAGCAACGGAGTACTTCATAGACACACAAGAATGAATGAAGATAACATTAGTTTGCAAAGATGAAGCAGTCCGGTGTATATAAGAACCACTGGGATGCAGCACTTTTTATTTAAACGAACCACTGAATACACATTAGTTCTAATCAAAGGAGCCTTTACTAAGGAGTATTTACTAACATTGAGGGGTTCCGGGGGGTCTTCGGTGGGCTTCGGCAGCTCGGAAAACAAAACCCGTTAACGCGGAGTCGCTGAAGTCTCTGCGATTAATCAGATTTCTGTTGAAAATCAGTAATCTCTTGACAGACGCGGTTATCAAAGGAGACCGTGTGTGGTTGCTGGTGAAAAGTGACCAGATAACCGACGTCCCGTCTCTGTCTGGACCGATCTGGACCTTCTGACACGAAGGAACCGAGCTTCTCCTCAAGTGAGAGGATTAGGAGAGAAAAAAAACAGATCGTTCAGGTAAACTTCCGACGAAAGATGAGATCCGAGCCTGGGTCGTGTAGATGGTGCTGGTGTACTGTGTCGGCTGGAGGAGCAGTGAGCGACTGACATCAAATGAGGAACGGCGTGTTTATCAAACTGCTCCAAAATAGTGGCTTGTTGATCTCAGCTACAGCGCTGTGGTTGCCACACAGCCCATGTATGCCGCCACCCGATTCGCTCCCGGAACCACTAAACTGGCGTTCGATTCGATGTCGCCCCTGTCAATCTAGTTAAGACGCTCGGCCTCCCTTTTGCAACTGGGTAACGTGTTCGGCCATTTTGGCTCAAGTCACCGTTCGTGTGTCTGCTAACACTGACCGTCGTTGAGCCACAATGGAGCCGGTTGCTCCGTTACGTGCGAGCGTTATACTATTGGTTGCTCTCAGCCAATAGCGATGTGGCCACAAGGTCCGTGAGGATGACAGCGACACGCCCATCTACCATGCTGTTTCGCGGTGTATTCCAACGATTGGTCTTTTGCTCTTGTTGTTTGGACTCCACCGAGGAGCCAGATTGGTCATACTCCCATGCAGCATTGTGATTGGTGCATATTTTCTCCAGTAGGATCCTATCTGGATGAGAGAAATAATCCCGACGCGTCTAAACAGTGAAATACTAAATATGTTCCAATCGCATAGTGGTGGTCCCTGTCACTTAATCAGGTACATTTATGTTTTGTTTGATTGTAATCAGATTACAAATATTGATCATGTAATTTTCACCTCACAATACGCAGTTTTTTAAGAAGTGGTTTTAGCCAACACTGTAATTTACTGAAGGAATGAAATCGTCTGCATGCAAATTTGATGTTTGCTGACAGATTTCAACAAAACAACATTTTTTTATATTCATTAAAGGCACAAAGCAGCTCAATTGTTTAATTTTTATTTGAACAAAATGTGTTGCATTTGAGGAAGTGAATGCAGACATTCCCTTCAGGTAGTCTTGCCCTGGTCTGCACCATTCTCTCCAAAAATGCAATGTCATACTTTCATTAACCTGTTAAAAATATTTACAGAATATTTGCATCACAATAATTAAGCTTGGAAAAAGAATGTGGTGAATTCTACTAACACAGGATCAAAATGAAAAGTGAAGAGTATCTACATAAACTCTTCAAGCAATGAAGTCCAGCGGTCTGTTGAATCCACCTTTTCTGTTCATATACTGCCTGTGGATAGAAAAAAACATTACATCATGTTACCCTTGCAACACCAGAACATTACATCATCACCCACCAATCGGAGAACCCACTACCCTGCATAGAAACACCTGCGTAGGTGATTGGCTACAACAGCAGGGGCAGGTGATGGATCGGCTCACCGACAGAAGAGGCCAAACCAGTTCATATCATAATCTAGTAGAATCGACCACAAACTTTACCTGAAATGTGGAAGGAGATCGCAGCATGATATTCAATGACATTTTTATTTCGCCGAGGTTTTGCTGTTTGGTACCAGCAGAGCAATGTCTGCGTGTTGGATACAGAGGATGCTTGCATACCTGTATTTTCTCTTCTGGGAAACATTTGTAGCATGTGCATTCACCGAGCCAGTGGTTTTCTTCCCCTGTGTGGATGCAATACGATTCATTATCGACACGCACTTTAGAGCATGATGTGGCTCCAAGCATAGATTTTCGTGTTGTTTATTTTGCCAGCATGTGAGAAAGAAAAAACACTGCACACCCAAGTGTAGACCTTTCTGAAACAGATGGGTCAAACTATCTAACTCTATTCCAACTATCATATAAATAGTTTGAATAGTAAGGCACAAATATCTTGCATTAAAAGGTTCTATAGAAAAGTCAATATGTTCTATATACACTCCTGCTAAAAGACTTTAGATGCAAAAGATGACCATGATAATGCAATTTCAATGTCTGCTGGTATTTTTTATTTAACTGTGGCAAACGGTGCCACCGTGTGGTCAAACATCAGTTAACAGCGTATGTCATACCTTGGTGGTGTTAAAGGAACCAAATCCCATCGTCTTCATCATTTCAATCTCTTCTTCGGTTTTGCCTTGCATGTCTTCAGCTGGGGACATAAATAATGTCTGCATTCGTTCAATCGTTCCAGTAACAACTTTGAGATTAAATTGGTGATGAACTGTGATGAAGGCTATAGACTTATGTTACAATTGGTATGGAGTGATTTAACTCCTATCCAAGGAGGCTTCCACTGGGAATTCGCATTTACATTTAGGGTGTTTAGCAGACGCTCTCCAAATTTGTCAGAAGAAGGTGAAACATTTAATTGCTGTTAATACAGTAAGAAAGTCACCAGAACAAGTTCCAAGCATTCCAATTACTTTTCACCAAAGCATTTCACATGCATGTGGAATATCACCATGGTGTTTGGGGGGGTTAGGGCACCTTGCTCAAGGATGCGTACACTTATGGCGTGGACATTGGGGGAATCAAACCCAGTATCTTTGGTAGGAGTCTGAATTGTAAAGAAACCGACCAAAATCAGTTTACACTGTGGCATCAATCTTAACATCACGTTCAAAATGCTACCTGAGATCTCGATGGGCTTCACCGACTTGTCCTTGGCCTCCTTCTGCCTGGAGGGGGAGTCTGAGGCTGAGCGATGGCGCCGTGCTGGAGACCTGCACACACAGCACAGCTGGAGGAGGCGCAGAACACACAGCTGGAGGAGGCCCCGGGGCACCACACCCACCACACTAATGTATGTATATGTGGAGGAAGTCAGTGGGTTTGGGATCCGGTCCGAGTCCGACCGGGCTGGACTCGGACCAGAACAACGAGCGATAGAATATCGATCACGCAATCGATCCGCGACCCGAGTGGGTCAGCCCTAAAGATCTTGTGTTGGCATCGTGGCGTTGAGTTTGGTCACCAACCGTGTCCTTCCTCCCCTCTCCACTGCTACAGGGGAGGCTGGTCACCACCCACCACCACCACGTGAAGCATGGTCAGTGGCGCGCGAAGCGCTAGACTAAAGAGCGTCTTACTACAAGTCGTGTATATGTTGACGTGCTTCATGTACACACCCAGAAGTCAGAAAGATGGTCATTGCCAAGTAGGTTTGCACATACGAGGAATTTGACTTGGTGATTGACAGTAACCAATCGACAAACAACAAACAACAATAACAATAGACAATAACACCTGTGGGTAAATGTGAGGGATTACGCATGACAATGCACTGCGGGGGTTCCTCTGTAAAGTGCATTATCTTTTGATAACAGCACACCTACGACTGGATACTCCTGTTTCTACCGCGGCCCCCTGTGAATCATTAGAAACCGCTGTAATGGTTACAATATGAAAAGGTGTTTATTACAAGCCATGGCCTAAGACACTCGTGGTCGTGTGTGAAGAGTTAGGTATTGGATTGCATTAAGTTACTTGATGTTTTCATCTAAATGAGAACTTCTCGGTGGAGAACAGCCCCATGAGCATCTCACCTGGAACGTCTCCTGTGGGGGGAGCGCGAGCGGCTCCTCCTCCTGTCTCTGTCACGAGAGCGGGAACGCTCCCTCTCGCGGCGCCTCCTCTCGCGATCTCTCGAAGTGGAGCGAGATCGGCGTCTCTCTACGGGGGGGCGGAAGGACAACATTTCATCCAAAAGCGAACGTAAAGAAAAATATGCACCATAAGAAAATCCAACCTAGTAATGTAGTCTGACAATTGAATAATGCTAAATGACGTCAAAAGTTATAAATAAAACAAACGTAACAATAAAACCAATACCCCAATGCCCAACTATGCAGGGCACAACTAGTGTAAAAGTAGACTACGTTTTCGAGCACTAGCACCGCACTTTACTGAGCGTTATCAGCATCACTTTCTCAGCATATTGAAGACAAGAGATGCATATATGCACCTTTACAGACCTGTCCTAAATGTAGACAAGGACAAGAAATGTCCAGACTAAACAAAACCAACTATTGTTACTTATTGTTCGTCCTAAATAAATGATTAATGAACACCAAGTGATAAATGTTGTATTCAGGTGTTTAAGGGAATGCGATACCATGATATAGTCCACACAACCATCGAGCTCCTCAGGCAGAACTGTGATAATATAATACGATGAGGACCGACCTCGTCTGGGTGGAGACCGGCTCCTGCTCCTGCCCATGGTTCGAGTTGTAAGCCGGGGCTATAATGTGAGAAAACAACGATTATGTAAAGAGTATGAGGCGTGTAGGCGAACAAAACGAAGCGACAGATTCGTGTTTCCAGACACTCTCCGGAAGTAAACAGCAGCGTTTCCGGGACTCCGTGTAGTAGAGCGCCCCCTACCGAGCTAGTGCTGATGAGGTGTGTGTCCTGTATGATCTTTTATGCAATACAGTACTGTCACAAGTCTGTCTCTGTAAGTATTGAATGGCAGATATAATGTGTATTCATGTTTAAAATAGAAGTAGGCCTATATTTTCATACTCATCATTCGCTCCATTAACACATTTGGTAATGTAGAGTTAAGGCTCATGTTCCAAGTCAGTTTTCCGTTG
This sequence comes from Phycis phycis, assembly GCA_900302335.1. NCBI lineage: Eukaryota > Metazoa > Chordata > Actinopteri > Gadiformes > Phycidae > Phycis > Phycis phycis. The sequence continues at coordinate 6,572 of OMKQ01092093.1, forward strand.
TTTATGCTTTGATATTGATACAAATGTTACCCTTTTTCGTTAATAATCTATAATCTTATTTTTTTTTCATTTTCGTTAATAATTTGTATATTAGCAAATAACAATTTTTTTTTAATATTATTAAAAAACAGCAGGGCGAACAAATATTTTTCACTTGTGGCTCGAATCCGTCGACAGGGGTCGTCATTTGCTTCACTAAACAAACTCCTCGCATTATAGATAAGCAAGATAAGCACAATCTACCCTCAGCCATTTAATTTATATCATAAAGCACCACAATGACTTCACATTACAACCACTAATGAATAACACTTAAAAATTAGGAACCCTGCAACAACCAGATATAAAGCTGTTGTTTGAGTGTATTTGTTTTAAGGTTGTCCAATAACATTTCATGTTATAGGAAATATAGACTCTGAAAAACAGTAATTGAATAGGAATGACTATGAGAAAAATGGAGGTAAATTACAATATTTTCAATATACATGGTGTCACAGCCCGGCTCTTAACTGTGGCAAAGATGGGAGACCAGACTATAGAGTGAAATTACCAAGCATTTATTCCAACTCAAAATATTAACAAAAGCCAAAATGTACATAAATGTCAGTAATCAGTGGTGTAAGAATGTGTGTGAGTGTGTGTCAAACAAACACAACCAAACAGTGGCTGCAGAGGCAAAGGCAAAAAGGTGGAGAGCCTTATATAGACCACACCCCAGCCCAGGTGTGTCATCAGGAAGATGACCCTGATTCATGACCTGGAACCTGCAGAGAGGGAAAAGCAGAGAACACAGAGGCCCCTAGTGGGCTGGTGGGGTCGTCACACTCCCCCCCTTAAAACGGGATTCCCACCAGGAATGCCGGTCAGCCACAACTACACAAAATTTAACTAAGTGATCTACTCAGAACCACTATATAGAACAAATGCAATATTTTTTTCAGAAATATCCCTCATTTTTATCCAAATATTTACAAAGAATCTTACAAAGAACAATACAAAACCGTCCTCAAATAATTCAGTTCAACGATTTCTTAAATACACTCTCAGTCAACTGTTTGCATAATACCGACCCGATTAGTAGAACATCCCTGGCCACCAAGCAAACCCCACTGTGACCCAGCAACTCCGGCGCCTGGAGAAGCAATTTAAGAGCAACAGCAAAGAGACAGGAGACCAGAAAAATTAAACATTACAGGTAACTCTAAGAGCGAGGTGCTCTCGACAAAGCATCTGCCACAACATTTCTAGAGCCTTTTATGTGGCGGATATCCAGACAGTATGACTGCAGGAACAAAACCCATCTCATCAATCTACGGTTTGGGCAATGTAGAGAGTGCAAAAAGGTGATCGGATTGTGGTCCGTGTAAACCACCAAAGGGATGCTACCAGAATCAATGTATACTTCAAAATGCTGTAACGCCCAAATGAGTGCTAATGTTTCCTTCTCAATGACAGAATAGTTCATCTGAAAGGAATTAAATTTCTTGGAGTAAAAAGTCACAGGTCGTTCGACTCCACTATCATCACTCTGAGACAATACAGCACCTGCACCCACGTCGCTTGCGTCTACATGTAGTATGAAAGGTTGGTCCATTCGCGGAGCAGCTAGAACGGGAGGAGAGCACAAAACAGATTTAATGTTCTCAAAAGCTTGCTGACAGGACAACGACCAGACATACTTAGCTTTTCCTTTTAACAAATCTGTTAAAGGGGCTACCACAGTTGAGAAGTTTTTGCAGAAACTGCGGTAATAGCCCACCAGTCCCAGAAAACGTTGCAGTTCCTTTTTGTTGGCAGGCACAGGATACTTTGCTATAGCAGACACTTTCTCTTGCACTGGCCGCACTTTCCCCTGACCCACTACTTTACCAAGGTAGGTGACAGTAGCCTTAGCAAACTCACACTTTGCCAAATTTACTGTAAGACGTGCTTCACGCAGACGTTCAAACAACTTTCTGATCCGAATCAAATGCTCCTCCCAGGTATTGCTATAAACCACAACGTCATCCAAGTAAACAGCACATCCTTCCAGCCCAGACACAACAATATTCATTAAGCGCTGAAACGTTGCAGGTGCATTCCGCAGTCCAAAACTCATCACGTTGTAAGAAAACAAGCCAGAGGGTGTTATAAAAGCAGAAATCTCCTTTGCTCGTTTTGACAGCGGTACCTGCCAGTAACCTTTCAGCAAATCAAATTTGCTGACATACTGAGCTGAACCAACCTGATCCACACAATCTTCAATGCGTGGCAGTGGGTATGCATCAGGCTTGGTAACCCCGTTTACTTTCCGATAGTCTGTACAAAACCGAGGACTCTTATCAGACTTATCCACCAACAAGCAAGGGGACGCCCAACTAGACGACGAGGGCTCTGCAATACCATTCTCAAGCATATACTTTATTTCCAACTCCATCGCCTTACGTTTTTCCTCAGACACCCGATAAAAACGCTGGCGGATAGGCTGTGCGTCATCTACATCAATATCATGTTCAATCAAATGTGTTTGGGTCGGTGTATCACCAAACAGCCCTGGATAACTTGTAATCAATGTAGACAACTCAGCACGCCTCTCAACTGACAGATGACCAAGCAAAGTCTCAAGGTTGCACAGTGTCTCAGAGTTTTTCAACCGGCCACGTAGCAAACTCTCATCTGGTGGGGTAACTCCATCATCCTCCTGCACAGCCAAATGCTGTGGAGAAGTGTTTCCCACCGTGGCAACCACTGAAACTGACCTAACCGACCGGTCCTGTTCCTTGCCACTGGAATCAGAAACCGGTGGCGCACGCTCAAAGTAGGGTTTTAGCAGATTGACATGGCAAAGTTGAGTTGATTTCCTACGTTTAGGCGTTGACAATATATAGTTATGCTCTGAAACCTGCTGCAACACTGTGAAAGGACCAGTGAATTTTGCTTGAAATGGAGAAGTCACAATAGGCAACAAGGCTAGCACGCGGTCACCAGGACTGAAGTGATGCTGCTCAGCTTTTCGGTCATACAGACGCTTCATTTTTACCTGTGCAGAGGCCAACTTCTCCTTAGCCAACTCCCCTGCTGCATACAAACGATGTCGAAAACCATTAATATAGTCAATCAAATTTACTGGTGGTTCTGGTTTTGCAACAGGATCATGCAACAAAGTTAACGGCCCACGCACCGTGTGCCCAAAAACAAGTTCGTTAGGGCTGAAACCCGTGCTCTCTTGCGCCACCTCCCTAGCGGCTAGCAGCAACCACGGAAGCCCCTCCTCCCAGTCCTGGTTCAACTCAACGCAATACCCACGCAACAGAGACTTCAGAGTCTGATGAAATCTTTCCAGGGCCCCTTGACTCTGAGCATGGTATGCGGAAGCCTGGTTATGTTTAACCCTTAACTGCTTTAACACTTGAGCAAACAACCGAGAAGAAAAATTTGTGCCTTGGTCACTCTGTATTACTTTTGGTATGCCGAAAATGGAGATAAACTGCGTCAGCGCCTTTACCACCGACTTAGCAGTAATGCTACGCAGTGGATATGCAGCCGGGTACCTTGTACTTTGACACATGATGGTCAGTAAGTATTTACACCCTGATTTAGAACAAGGTAGAGGGCCCACACAGTCTACAATCAGATGCTCAAAGGGTTGTGCAATTGCTGGAATAGGGTACAGTGGAGCTGGCTTAATTCCCTGATTTGGTTTTCCAGTTAGCTGACATGTAGAACATGTTCTGATGTAGCTGGACACATCCCTCTTCACACGAGGCCAGAAAAAATAACGCAAGATGTATGCATATGTTTTACGCACTCCCAAATGCCCACAGTGATCATGGGAGGCCTTCAGAACCTCAGTGCGAAATTTAGAAGGGACAACAACCTGTAACACTGGATTGCCAACAAAATTGTCACCATGTGGCATCCACTTCCTCACCAACAATCCATCCTGCACTAAGTAACCATTAGCAATGCTCCTCCCTTCGGCAACAGTGAAAACTCTGTCATACAGTGAAGTCAAAGAAGAATCTGCTCTCTGTTCTGCTATTAAGTCACTGCGAGAAACAGACAAAAGAGAATCAGGAAAGGACACCGGAAATGTCCCCTCGTCGCCTGTTTTAATTTGGTCAAGGCCCCCTTCAGCATTGGACATAGCCCGCGTCACTGCACAAGCTGTAAACACCCCAGGAAACCCTTGAACACTTTCATCCGGCTCTCCTGTAACCAAGGGTGAAGAAGTCACAATTGGCGGTGGTGAACCCTCAGCCCACACACAACTGCCTGCCAGATCATTCCCTAGAATGATATCTATGCCATCAATAGGCAACGCAGGACGTACCCCCATAGAAACCTCACCCTGGACCAAACCACAGTTCAACACAAATTTGTGCAATGGAACAGGTGACACTGTCAGACTCATGTCTCGCATGAGGACATAATCTCCTGTATCAGATTCCTGAGAAAATGGCAACACTGAACTCACAATGTATGAATTAAAAGCAGCAGTATCCCTCAGGATTTTTACAGGTACAGAACTGTCACTGCCCACCAAAGACACACGACCATCAGACACAAACACAGAGAACGACTCCTTCGAACTGTCCTTCACTTCAGCCTCCACCTGCTGACAAGAAATAGGCCCGACATGTGGAACAGAGGTAGCACACGCAACAGGCTTAACCTGTACTTCTTCCCTCCGACGCCTAGCTTTGGGACAGTCAGCCTTCCAATGCCCCCTGCCTTTGCAGAAGTTGCATATCTTCCCTGAGTCAAATGGCCCTCGACCCTGCACAGAACGCCCTGGTTTACTCAGGCTAGGATAATGTTTTTCCTCCCACTTATTTACAGTACGGAGCAACCCGGCATCGCTCCTCTCATCTCTAGCGCTATACTCACGTTCACTCCTGTGTGTGAGTACATACTCATCTGTTAGGGTGGCGGCTTCTGCAGCAGTCTTCACTTGATGCTCACTGATATAAACAGCAATATGACTAGGAACAGAGTTTTTAAATTGTTCCAAAACAATCAGGTCACATAGAGCATCATAAGTATCCACCTTCACAGCAGAACACCAGCGACTAAAATGAGTACACAGCTCCCTGGCAAACTCAACATGTGTCTGCCTACTCGACTTCTCCCATGTTCGGAACTTCTGCCTATACGCCTCAGGTACGAGCTCATATGAGCGCAACACTGCAGCTTTAACTGTCGCATATACTCTACTCTCATCTATAGTTAGAGCAGAGTACGCTTCTTGTGCTTTACCAGTCAGTACACATTGCAAAAGTAACGTGCGATCAGAGTCGGACCACCCCCTACTTTCGGCCACACGCTCGAAGAGTGAAAAAAAAATGTCTGGGTCCCGCTCACAGAACTGAGGAACCAACCGCAAGTTACCCACAACATCAAATACCCCAGAGACCCCAGGAGAAGAACTTGCACCTGTCGCAGGTCCACTCAAACTCAGCCTACGCTCCTCCAACTCAAGTCGCTTCATCTCCAAAACTAATTTCTCCCGTTCAGATCTCGCTCGCTCTCGTTCCGTTTCCAGCAAAAGCAACTCTCTCCTCTGCTCAAACGTCAACCCAGCTTCACTCAAAGACGCATCTGAAACATCCAGTCCGGCACCAGCAACATGCGACTTAGGTCTGACAACCCCTTTTTCAAACAGATTAGCTTTCACAATTGCCTTAATGTTCTCCTTCATTCTTTTATCTCCAACATCCAATTCATAATACTCGGCAATCTTCACTAACTGTTCCCGTGAGCAGCGCTCCAACAACTCCTCTGACGGAGCTCTCAAGAAATCCTCCACACTAGCCATCACTCAGCTTCACTTACCCAACAGTATTAATTACCAGACGTAACACCACAAGTTCAACCCCTACAGCACACTACACTCACCATAGCCAAAACTTCACCGTGGTCCTGTCCCTCTAACTGCCTAATCAAAACTAGCTAACTCCCCCCTAGTCTTCAGGTGTTTTTGCAGTGGGTATTTACGCACTGAAACCCGCAAGCCCGGTGGAGCAACCAGTGGATGGCGACCCCCCCAGCAGCTTCGGACGTGCCCCCGAGACTACTGCTCCAACCACATTTAACACCACACTACAAAAACCCCCCAGCAATCTCCCAAGGGAAGTTGCTCTTCAGCCTATCAGGGACAAAACCACAGCACTTTCATGATCACACATGGGACAGAGCACAGAAAACACTACATGCAGCACAATTTCCTCCTGATACAGCCACTTACATTAACCAAACCAAAATGGCTTGCTTACTTACCACTCTAGTTCAAGTCTCCCGCGTCAACAGAACGTGAAGTCATTCACAAATCACTGAACTCAACAGGCTACAATCGCTCACTGAAGTCACAAAGCCCATTTCATTCACACCTAGCAGATCTTACCAACTACAATAATACAACCCAGGTCAACAAGAAAACTGACGAGCCCCCATTTGTCACAGCCCGGCTCTTAACTGTGGCAAAGATGGGAGACCAGACTGTAGAGTGAAATTACCAAGCATTTATTCCAACTCAAAATATTAACAAAAGCCAAAATGTACATAAATGTCAGTAATCAGTGGTGTAAGAATGTGTGTGAGTGTGTGTCAAACAAACACAACCAAACAGTGGCTGCAGAGGCAAGGGCAAAAAAGAGGGAGATCTGCCAGGTGGAGAGCCTTATATAGACCACACCCCAGCCCAGGTGTGTCATCAGG
>OMKQ01092115.1:0-14223 GCA_900302335.1 Phycis phycis
CAGGCCTGACACACACACACACACACACACACACACACACACACACACACACACACACTGCTGGTGCAACTGCTGCAATGCAGAGAGAAAGACAAAGGGACATGGGTTGAGTTAGGGTGGCAGGGCCATACACATAGACAGTTTGAGTGTGTGTGTCTGTGTGTGTGAGTTTCAGCCCATGTGTCCCTACAACTGTAGGGAGTTGATGTTTGACCGTAGGCCTGATATAACAGTGAGTGGTGAAAGTAATGTTTTTCAGAATTGTATGATGGCACAGCAGTCACGGAGGTTCTGTGCGAGAGATGGAGAGTGTGTGAGAGAGGGAGATGGAGAGTGTGTGAGAGGGAGGGAGAGACAGAGAGAGAGAGAGAGAGAGAGAGAGAGAGAGAGAGAGAGAGAGAGAGAGAGAGATTTGTGTAAAAAGAGTGGCCTGTGTTTTTGGGACCTCAAATCTTGCAAAGTTGCTGAAACACTTATGTGTGTGAGCACATCTGGAAAGCCATTAAATCATCTTGCCCTTGTGCCTTCATGTTGTTGGTACAAAACAATATCAGAGATCAGAATCAACGTTGAGATGCTGTTGTAGAGATAGCAATGTTCTTGATAAACATATTACCGAAACATCAACACGTAATGCATTGGTCTGTGTAAGATATACTTCAGCATGTGTGTGTCTGTTTTCTCTTTTCTCATGTTGATCTCAACTCAAAGTGCAGCAAAAAGAAGAAACAAAAAAACTAGTATATTCCCTTAATGTCTACGTTGTGATGAAAGTTTCTCACTCAGGGATAACTGTAAAAGAACAATGGGGAGTAATTTATTACATCTTTTCAAACATAATTCTGGGTTTGCACTTCAAGGTGCCGTGATCGTGGTCCTTTTCAAAAACCTGTTTTCCTGTGACGTGTTGTCGGTCACAATTTTAACAGATGTTAGAACAAACACGGGGCATGTGTTGTGTTTGCAGTGTTCACTGGACCCCACTCTGATATCTGAAAGGCCCTAATGTAGAAGGAGGCAGCCTGTGCTCGTGGTGGAGTATACTGTCAACCGAAAGCTGCTCAAACACCACATCATCCACTCACCTAATGTTGTCAAAGCAAATCTTATAACGGTGGAACGGATCGCTTCACCGTCCATTAAAAGGTTGAAGAAAAGTGTCCACTCGACCAATAAGCACTTAGTGTTGCGGAAGAGAAATGTTGGTGAAACAGTGTTTCGTAACGGTGAGGGATCATAAGCACTGCTATTACACACACCTGTGGTGAACCAGCCTTTTTAAACAGGATGTTCAGTAGAGCGGGGGGTCAATTTGATCCCTTTCATCATACACTTGGATGAATTGAGCTTTCAAGGCAGATTAAAGTCTCATTTTTGGGGCTGTTTGGTCGGCTGATTTGACCGTCTCTGGATTCAGTCCATTTTGTTTAAAGCGCTGCGGATGAAAGACAGGTGAGAGAGTGGCTGGTGAGCTAGTGGCAGGTGTTGTTGATGTCCTAATCATCAAGCTTCTTTCTGGTTCCTGAGAGCCATGTGACCTCCTATCTCCCCCCTGACACACCCAGCTCCACCACACCTCATCTGTCAAGATTCAGGCCACTGATGCATACAAACAGTCAAAGTGTATGAATGAACTATTTATTCACACAGAAATGGTGAATTGTTGTTATGTAAATGCAAGAAACACTGAGGTTTTTTTTCTCATATTAGAAAAAACACAAATTTTAAACATTCTCTAATAGCTAATTGGCTTTGGAAAAACCAAGACAGCATACTGAGGGGCCATTTGCATGTGCCAATTTGTGCGTAGGTGTACTTATATGTCTGTGACAAAAATAATCCAGGCCTGTTTGACGGAAGGAATTAAATATTAAAATAATAGCATACATACCAAGGGAGCTCATAGCATGAGCTACAGCAGTCAAGAGATGATACAAGCTGTTCTGACCTTGTTAAAAGTCAAGAGGCAACGTTAGCAACTAGTTCCTGTATGAATGTGGTTGTTAAAAAAATTGTTAAACAGATTGTAGCTATAATATTATTATTTAGACTTGTACCACAGGAGTGATAACTAGCATGTGCTTAAGTGTGAGTGTTGAATTAAGGAGGATGAAACTCGGCTAAATGGGGTTTTTGCAACCCCGAGGATATGTATTATGATTAGTAGGTTTACATGTTGTGCAACTATCTAACTATGCTGTTCAATATAACTTAGAAATCACAAGGAAAATATTATGTGGTTAATGGTTCCTTTGCACGTTAACATTTTTAGCTTCAACTATTCCCAAATCCTACTCAACTGTGCTTTGCTACTTCATTTTGAAATATAACGATTTTAGAATATTTTGCCATTTATCCTTTAGGGAAAAAGATTGCGGAGTGAAAAGGAAAAATAGGATTTTTGGAATGATGGGGTACAAATTGTTCCACACTGTACTATACTACAAAATAAATACATTCTCTATAGTGGATTTCAGCTTTTTACAATTGCTTGAGTACAATTCTGAAAACTCACAACCACACACACAAGTACTAGAGAACACAGCAGATCTTCCACAACATTAAACTCAAACCAATATTTATAAAAACTAAATGTTGCCACTTATGGCACAGACATCGTTCATATGGTGCACTAGTTACACACTGATGTGCTCAAACTAAAACACTTTTATGATTCCTACTTTTGCAATGACACAGTCCCGGTTGAACGTGAATAACATTAATATGTATACACGTATACACGTATTTCTCTCCACATTGTGAAGTCTTTCAATACATCCATGCATTTCTGAAGGTTGAATTTTTTAGAGAAATTCAGAACAGAACATTTTTGTAAGAGAATCTAGTACATACACAAACCAAACACATTTGTGGAGATATACAAGAAAGCATGACTAAAAAATACCTCGTCCTTATCTCAGGGCATAGCCTATCTTGCAAGACAAGGAGGGCATAATCTTCTTGAATGGGTAACCCTCCCTTTGACAGACTGCATCAATTTGGTCACAGACCTCATCTATTGCTTGACTCAGGGGTGTCATCATAAACCTTCCACCGCCATGCCGGTGGAAGGTTGGGGCTATCTCATCAATGGGGCACCCCTTAAAAATATTTTGGTTTGCCGTAACCCGACAGACAATCAATTTAGGACCAACCCCAATTTTTAATTTTTTTTTCCCTTTTAGTCCGACCGACTTGCCGGTTGTAAACTTTCAATTATATTTGAGTAAGTATCGCAAATATAAATTGCTTACATGCACACGTAGGCTACGTTCTTTCTTTTATACTTGCTTCATTTCATCAATGGTTCGCACTTGTCTGTTATGATGGCTGCGGCTGCAGTAAAGAATTTTTTTGCGGTCACCATTCAAACTTATACGGGTTCAGGCACCGTAGCAATACATAAAAAAAATTCATTGAACTATCTCGACACTCGTCACGCTATAACGTGACGCAAAGTTCTAGAAGACCTGTGCCCAGATCTTTACCCATCCCTTCTCCCCTCGAGTATTACAGTGACTGTGTCGACTGATGTACAGTGACTGTGTCGACGCCACAATATGCAAATTTGTTTAAATTCATACCGACGTATTCACCATGACCAAAATGTTACTTTTTTTTTTACTTTCAATTAAAAAAAAAAAAGGTCTACCTACCTACTTTTTTTTTTTGGTTGTTACTGCAAACAGAAATATTTTTAAGGATGGCCTGGGGTTAAGGAGAGTAAGGTGGGAGGTAGTGGAATGAAAATTGTGGATGCTGATGAAACCAGTTTACACCAGAGCAGATTGGTGGAAAGGTGCATTGAGTATGTAGGCCTTGTTGTAAGGACCTAAGATGGAATGGAGGAACCCAGTCTGCATGATTTCAGGGACATCATGCAGAATCATCATGCAATGGTGTTTCTCCTTCTCTATGCTCTTTTCAAATTAAACCCAGCCACATCTCAAGATGAATGGGATTACATCAGCATCCATTTCCAAAAAAAAAACAACATTGCGTAATTTTATATAGGCCTACCATAAATGTATATGTTCACTTTGCACTGATGCAAAGTGAATACTTACCTACACATTTTCATGCCACAGGTGTCACAGGATTCAACCCAGTATTGATAGACCTGAGATTGACTTATAGAACAAACAATAGCTCTCACTTGTTCCTCTGAGCATATGGGGCCTCTAACTCTCATTCTCGACCTTCATCCTCCTGTAGACCAATCATAACTCACACACAATGTTACAGGACAGAGTACAAGTTATCTCAAGACAAGATTGTCTGTGATATGTTTGGTATTGTTCTGGTTGAATCGGCCAATCACGTTTGAGTGGGCTTTGGTTGCCTGCAGGTAAACAGTCCATATGTAGAGCAACAATCTCAGAACCCAGACGATTTAGCTTTTCATTAACTTTTATATCTGTTCAGAGATTAGCCAAAATGTCATCCAGATCTGAAACACATAGTAAAAAGCTATGTTTGTGTGTTCTGTGGATAAGTGTTTGAGCTGCAAATAAAAATATCAGAAGAAACTGCTGTGGCTGAAGTTCTTAATCAACTGTAAACAATGACCGGCGCTCAGAAAAATAACTCTTGGCCAAAATATGTTTTCTGGCTACACCAGAACCCCAGAAATACTGCCTGTTGTCGCCAGGTGTAAATCATCACCAGACTGCATACCAAATGCATACCAAAATGTACTGACGAGCTGCATATAGTAGGCTACATTGTACTGATGTTGTACTATAGACAGTAGAGGAAAGGTGTGCTCTCGCCGAAATGTCTGAATTACACTATCTGCTGAGGTTGAGGTTGGGCTGAACTCCAGCATCTCTCAACGTCAACCCATGGTTTACAGCATTGTCAACCATCTCATCTGATACTTATGGTGCTCATGTTTTCTTTGTCCACTTCCTTCCTCCTCTACCTCTACCTCCTCTACCTCTATGGGCTCACACTATATGGGCTCCCCCTCTCATCCTCACTCTCCCTCGTCCTGTAACATTTCCTTCCTTTTTATTATCACTCACCTGTTGATTTGTATCGTGCTTAAACCTGGTTAGGCTGGTTAGAGGACAATGAAGCAATTAAGTGTTTGCACACCCAATGGCTATGTTTAATCAATTGGTTCATAGGTGTGAGGTGACAGACACAATTTTTGATTTGTGTTTAGAAGTGTGTTTAGTGTTCTTCAAAACACTGTATTGTATTTTGCGAGGCTGAGAATGTGCAAATAGTTGTGCAGATCTGGGCGGAGGCTTTGCTCCTTGAGTGTCAGGTTTTACTAACTGTTATTTTTATTTGCAAGCAATCATAACATAGATTTGGTTTGCAGAGGACTTCAAAGTTTTAGAAGCTTCACACCTCCACACTGCAACTCACCACCCTAAATAAACATACCCACACAAATGGCCCATTGTGCCAGTTCTACCCACAATCCAAATAAGATAACACTTGGATATAAACATCTCACTTCTATGTCAAAGTGAACTCTGTGATCAAAACCCAACAATCTTTTTTCAAAATGGAATTTTTGCACAAAAATGATACACCCCATTTTTTACACACACTGAATTAATATCTTTAATATATTTTATATTTAATAAGGTGTACTTTGTATACCTTATTAATTTTCTCATATATGCCACTGTGAAATAGTGTTCCAGTACAGTACATCCACTCTAATCTCTAATCTCTAATTCTGAACACAAAATAGAAAGACATTTGAAATGCAATGCAAAGAACAGTAGAATTACAGCTCAGTAATCAATATAATATGAAACTGTAAACTCAGGGAAAACAAAATAATTGCAGTAAAAAATGGTATTGGAACAGATGGGTGTATTGAGGGAGTATAAATATCCATGTTATAGATGCAACTGAGTGGCTACTCAGGTTGGGCTGGACTCTCTGCCCAGCCTCCCTCATTCTTGACATGGTCCACCACAGTGGCCCCAATGCCATCAGAAATACTCTCCATCGTCTCTCCAATACTCTCCATCGTCTCCATCTATTCAAATAGTCTCCATCTATTGCCTGGTAGCCTCATTCCTTCTTGTCCTCTTCCTCCTTGCACCCTGCCTCTATGTTTCCAAAGTTCTCAGGAAAGAGGTGAGCTTAGCTGAGGTCTATTTGTAGGGCTACGACTGATTGGTGTTCAAGTATTGTAGTAGTACGTGTTTTAATGTGTGTGAGTGGGTGTTGCCAATTTGAGTTATCTTTAGCATTTTGAATCGTGTTTTGTCAAATGATTGCATGATATTCCATTATTGAATGTAGCATCGAATGTGAGAAACAGTGTGTGGTTTTTTGTAAGTGCGTTTCAGAACTGCAAACAAAGCTAAAAGCAGATCATGTGTTTGTGCTTTTGGTGCTTCTGTTGAAGGAATGGTTACATCAGTTAAAGTTGTGATGCTTTGTCAAAGCATTCCCTTTCAGTGTGTAGCAATGTGCAAACACTGTAATATATAATGGGTTGTATGGTTAATGCTAAACCTCAGGTAAACATTCCTATAGAATCAATGGTAATTGTAAACACACTCCTCATTAGGGCTGAACGATTTATCGTTTTCTGATCGAAATTGCGATTTCAGACAACGCGATCATGTGATCGTCGAAGCTGTGTTTTTTTGCAGTGCTCCTGGCTGATCCAGGATCTGTTGTCAACTATTTTACGCATGCATGCCGTCTCCATGCCAAGCTCACCAATCACAAACGGCAGGCTAACCAATCAGTGGAACCTGCTCCACCTGCTCATTAATTTCAGAAATGGCTGCAGCGGGATCAGAAGCGGAGTTGGGGGACTTAATCCCCAAGCAAAACAGCACGTCGGCTAATATGGGAGTATTTCGGGTTTGGGCTACAGACGTGCACCAGACACAGGTACTGTGCAAAACCTGTCGCACTAAAGTTGCAACATCCAGTGGAAACACAACCAATTTATACCGTCACCGGTAAAAATCTACCATCACCACGGGAATCTGCATGACGAGTGTATGACGAAAAAGTCAGGTGAAAAGTCTAGCGGAGTTGATACTCATAGTAGCAAACAGACTACAATTACAGCATCTTTCACCAGTGTCACTCCATATGATAAGAGCAGTCGAAGACACCGGGTGATAACGACAGCCATAATACACCAGAGCTGCCAAGCATCACGCTTTGAGTCTGACAGTCACACAATTTGACCCATTCTCACACCACACGCCACACTTGTCACGCTTATATTATATATTATATTATATATATATTATTATATTTCCCCATTCAATAATCTATATTTATTTTACTACCATGGTAACTAAGTGACTCCAGCCTATGGAGGATGCAATAGCGTTTCAGCATTTTGCACAGCATTCTATAAAAAGAGAAAACTCTGGCTTAGTAGTTTAACATTCTCGTTTAGAGAACGCTGCTGTTGACTGATTCCGCTGTAAAGACCGGTGGAGCTTTTTTTCCATTGTCAACATGTGAATCCAGCATTAGGATTGCATACCCCCATGCAGGGGAATCTGACAAAGTGCCCCGAATGAACACTTACAAACAGGTTGTAATTAAAATACTTAAAGCCGTAAAATCTCTTTTCTTATCAAACTTGAAAATTCCAGAGGATGAAAGGAACATTTTAAGAAATGCATATGGCTGTAGATTTGTTGCGGTAGAGCGAAAATAGTCAGCACACTAATTGAGAAACAGGTGGGTATGTAAATAAGGATGTAGTGACAATAAATGAAACATGTACAACTGTTAAAATGGGTCAAAGCATATTTGAGTGGCCATTAATATACATTGCTTGTGAAAATGCAGTGCATGATTGTGATGTGTGCTGTAACTCTTGAAAAATAACATTTGTGTTTGACAGGTTAAAAGACGTCACTTGCGTCATCTTGAGAACCTGAAGAGCCATCATGAGATGCTCAAGCCGTTATGAGAAGGCTATCACAGAGAAGCTAAACAGCGAGAGAGAGATGACTACACGTTTATATGGTCACCTGAGCACAATGGTCAGTTACACTGCAGTTTTTATACCATTCTGGAGTGATCGTAAATCCTTACGGATTGCAGCCATCAGTCATGAATCTGTTAGATTATCTGTATTTGGCTTCGTAAACTTGTAATTGTCAAAGATTTTACAATCATTAATTAAGTTTCTTCGTGGCACCAGCAAAATCCAGTATCATAGTCTATATACATATTTTTTACCCAATACTGCTTTATATATATATTAGGGCTGTGCGTCGATAAAAAAAAAAAAAAAAAATTAATTGTGATTAATCGCAAAACTTGCAAACATGTAATCATTACACGTTACACATTGTGCTGTGACACCCAGGTAGTTGTCATTACTTACAGATAGGGCTGGATATCCATTCTGAGGGATAGACAGACAGACAGACAGACAGACAGAAGTACTTTAATGATCCCGAGGGAAATTGCCTATCCCGAGGGAAATTGCCTAAAAAATGTTTAGGGCCATTTTTTAGGGTCTTCTAAATTACATTGTTGTACAAAAAAGTGACGACATCCTTTCAAAATATATGTTGAAAACTTAAAGGAAACTATTCCCTATGATACAATGACATTACAGTCATACATTTCAGACTCTTTTCATTGTTAATTTTAAAGTTAATTCATGAACTTTGACCTGAACAACCACAATAAAATGATACTGATATCGATACAGATATAGTTGTTAAGCAGCGTTATAGTTCTGCTGTGTGTTTTAAAGTCTGAACGCATCATGGAGCTCAGAGAGAGAGAGAGAGAGAGAGAGAGAGAGAGAGAGAGAGAGAGAGCTTGAACAGTAGATACAGGCGGAGCTGCCACAACATTTTCCTCGTTTGCATCCTTTTTCTTTTCCAAACTGAAATGAGTCCACACATCGGCTCTAAACATGGAAGGTGTGGGAGTCACAGTCTCTGTTGTCTTCTATGTTTTCTGTAGTAGAGTAGTCAGAGAGAGAGACCGCTTCACAACGCGCTAGTGTTACGTACGCTACAACATTAGTGTAGCCTCAGGAAGTGTGGGGCCAGTGGGAGGGGGGAGGGAGAAGGGACGAATACTGCAGAATAGCATGCATTTTTTTTTTACGCGTTAAACAGTCCACATTAATCGCAAAAAATAACGCGTTAATTTGCCCAGCCCTAATATATATATATATATATATATATATATACACATAAAGCATGTTAATACACACACGTCCTCTTCCAGGATCATTCAGAAAAAAGTATTTGGTTCATCACAAGAAGCTAAGTTCTAGTTGAACCTCGACATGTTAACACAATGCTTGTAACAGACACAGAACATGCTTTTAAACAAGTTTTGTTTGCATTTAATATAGTTAGACTTTCTCCACTGATACATATTCTGCACACCTGTGGTTGCAGAACTTCATTATCAGGTCTATAAAGCTAAAAGCTTTTATGCTTTTCTCTGAAATCTTCACCTGCCCCCAGTCATAACAAATACCATTTTACCTGTCAAGATTCCTGCTCTCCTTTTACTGCGGAAGCCAAATTCATTTTCAGGAGTATTTAAAAATCATATTTTGAGATCTTGTTATTGACTACTTCATTTACAGTGACTAGTAAATGATCACTAAATGAATTTACGCCCGTAGGGAGTTGGGTTGGTCAAATGATAATACATTGTTAACTACTACTGAAGTATTAAAATGTAGTCATGAACGCGTAAGTTGGCAGCAATCAGTTGGAGTCATGTGACTCCAACTGTGAGTGATCTGTGATCTGGCTTTAAGAGACATCAGGCTGAGTTGTCATAAAGACAGAGGATCCTCTGACAGACATCACCCATCAGCTAATGTTACGGACCATCACTGAGCTCCGGCATCCTCTCACCTATGCAGTTGGAGTAACTGCATTGTCATTAAAACGAGAAAGGCCAGAGTGGTCATTTTGATATCGGACAGTTTGTGACACTTCTAAAAATATTGACGCTTACAGTGACCTTTCCTAAGCATTTGTTTACATGCCAGTGTTGAAAGTGTGAAAAATACAGGAAAAAGTGTAGAGCTGCGTTTTTCCCGCTCTAATGTGTTCAAACCTTCTGTCTGGCTCACCTTATTATTATTATTATCATTATTATCATTATTTTTGTTGTTATACTTATACGTACTTGTTGTTATACTTATACTTAACTTTGCAATGGAGCATTCCATCAGATTTCTTCCAAAATGTGATGAATGCGAAATGTAAATTTTTACATAATTTGATTTATGTTTATGTGAACCTTCTGTAGTGTAGTAATACTTCCGCCATCAGACAACAAAGGTGTGTTTCAATGTGGTATATATTACTTCTTTTTGTTTGTTTTTTGACTAACTGCTCCATACACTATCCACACCTACAGGATAAGACAGTCAACCTGAGTGCTTGTGGTCATCGACTGGAAAATGCTTTTTGGTGCAAGTTCAGTTCTTGCTATGGTATACTTTATGACTTTATTTCAGAAATAATATTTCTTCCTCTCATCCCAGAGAAAACAGGGCTTTGTCACTCTTAACCATAGTGTTACTCACATTTTGTCTCGTCTGCAATCTGGCTCGTATATGTGTAGGTGTACTGTATGTACAGGGGTTGGACAAAATAATAGAAATACCTGCTGATTTCACACTGCTGAAAGAGCTGAGCTGTTAAAAATTGGTTTGAAATGCATGAAAGTGAAGTTCAGCATTTGGATTGTCTCGATTCCCTCCACCAGCGTCCCTGAAGGAGCTGGAGCAGGTTTTGCTTGAGGAACAACTCAGAATTCCTCTAGATGCTGTCCAAAAGCTGTAGGAATTAATTCCTCCACGTACTGAAGCTGTTATTAATGCTAAAGGCGGAACAACTCCAGACGAAACGTAAAAACTGGTCATTAAAATGGCGTTTCCAGGATTTTGTCCAACCCTTGTATATGTACAAACAGGATATACATAGCGTATTTTCCGGACTATAAGGCGCACTGAAAAGCCTTCAATTTTCTCAAACAACGACAGTGCGCCTTATAATCCGGAGCGCCTTATATATGGTTTATTTCTGGTTGTGCTTACTGACCTCGAAGCGATTTTGTGTGGTACACAGCACTCTGTCAAAATGTTTTAGTACGACTTTGGTAAACTACAAAGCCGCACCGCTTTACGGCTACCGTAGTCAGGAGTGTCGTGGAGTGATACATACTGTGTTTCACCATAATATTACAGCGTGTGTGTATAAGGAAAATGACACATGTCAAGAGACACGCTTACGACACGGACTTCAAACTCAAGGCTATCAGTCGCGCAGTAGAACATGGGAATAAAGCAGCTGTGAGAGAATTCAACATTAATGAATCAATGGCACGGAAGTGGAGGAAGCAAGAAGGTGACCTGCCCCAAGTAAAGACCACACAGAGTTTCCAAAGGAACAAAGCGAGATGGCCACAGTTAGAAGAAATTGAACAGTGGGTTATTGAACAGAGAGCAGCAGGTAGAAGCGTTTCTACAGTCTCTATTCAACTGAAGGCAACAGTGTTAGCACGAATATCAATGACCTTCGAGGCGTTCCTTCTTGGCGCTTTCGTTTTATGAAAAGACGTAATCTCTCCCTCCGCACACGAACTACCGTCTCGCAGCAACTACCAAAGGATTACGAAGAAAAGCTGGCCACTTTCCGCGCAAGCTGGCCACTTTCCGCGCATACTGCAAAAACAAGATCACTGAAAAGAAGATCCAGCCAGAGCACATCACCAACATGGACAAGGTTCCCCTCACCTTTGATATCCCTGTGAACCGTACCATGGAGAAAACAGGGACCAGAACGGTGTCTATACGCACCACAGGGCACGGGAAGTCCTTCACTGTAGTTCTCGCTTGCCAGGCTAAAGGCCAGAAACTTCCACCCATGGTCATTTTCAAGAGGCTTTTGCCAAAAGAAAAGTTTCCAGCCGGCATCATCATCAAAGCTAACCCAAAGGGCTGGATGGACGAGGAAAAGATGAGTGAGTGGCTGAGAGAAATTTACATCAAGAGACCGAATGGCTTTTTCCACAAATCTCCATCCCTATTGATCTGTGACTCCATGCGCGCCCATCTCACCGATACTGTCAAAAACAAAGTGAAGCTAACTAAGTCGGAGCTTGCCATCATTCCGGCTGGATTAACTAAAGAACTCCAGCCGCCGGGGGTTCAAAGTTAAACTGCGAGCTCTGTGGGAGCAGTGGATGATAGAAGACAATCACCAAGACAGGGAGACAGCGCCGGGCGACTTACGCTACTATCTGCCAATGGATCGTGGATGCCTGGGCTAAGGTATCAGTCTCAACTGTGGTCTGTGCTTTCACGAAGGCCGGAATCATCACAGAACTGCCAAGTAACAGCACCGACACTGACTCGGATAATGACGAGAGGGATCCAAAGATGCTTGATGCCGTAATTGCCCAACTGTTTAACTCGGACACTGAAGATAAAGAATTTGAGGGATTTGTGGACGAGGACTGAACTGAAAAAGTTAGTGTATTGTCTGTTATTTTACGTGTTATAACAGAACAATTTTGAGAGTTATTGAGAATACACTTGTTTGGACAATGTTGGGAGTTATTGTCAACACGTTTAATAAAGTTTGACTGACTGACTTATCTGACTGTTTTGTTTCACTTAATGCGCCTTATAGTCCGGTGCGCTTCATATATGAAAAAAGATTGAAAATAGACCATTCATTGACAGTGCGCCTTATAATCCAGTGCGCCCTATAGTGCAGAAAATATGGTACGTATATCGTACATACAGTGGGTACGGAAAGTATTCCCTTAAAATTTTTCACTCTTTGTTTCATTGCAGTTATTTGCTAAAATCAAAAAAGTTAATTTTATTTCTCATTAATGTACACTCAGCACCCCATCTTGACAGAAAAAAACTGAAATGTAGAAATCTTTGCAAATTTATTAAAAAAGAAAAACTGAAATATCACTTGGTCATAAGTATTCAGACCCTTTGCTCAGTATTGAGTTGAAGCACCCTTTTGAGCTAGTACAGCCATGCGTTCTTGGGAATGATGCAACAAGTTTTTCACACCTGGATTTGGGGATCCTCTGCTATTCTTCCTTGCAGATCCTCTCCAGTTCTGTCAGGTTGGATGGTGAACGTTGGTGGACAGCCATTTTCAGGTCTCTCCAGAGATGCTCAATTGGGTTTAGGTCAGGGCTGTGGCTGGGCCAGTCAAGAATGTTCACAGAGTTGTTCCGAAGCCACTCCTATGCTTTCACTATGCTTTAACTTTCCTTATCAAACCTGTGCTGGTGTGTGTGCCCGACTAATGGCCCACGATCACTAATGAGTTTGATAAGTCGTATAAAGCATTGTAGGGAGTATGTCAAAGGAAATCTTCACTATTAACAAATAGTTCTGTTTTCCACAGCATGAGAAAATGGAAACTAATTTCTAATGTTTACTTTTTAAGGACAGCGAACAGTACTCCAATGATAGTGGGAGTACATTCATTCTTATGCCGTCTCCCAGAGATGTTCAAGGATCCAAGTATACCTGAGCTCCTGAGAACTGACAGTAAGTTAATTTGTCAACCTGATTTTTGGGGTACCTTCTAATCCTG
This sequence comes from Phycis phycis, assembly GCA_900302335.1. Taxonomy (NCBI): domain Eukaryota; kingdom Metazoa; phylum Chordata; class Actinopteri; order Gadiformes; family Phycidae; genus Phycis; species Phycis phycis. The sequence continues at coordinate 13,584 of OMKQ01092115.1, forward strand.
AAGTTCCATACACTGAAAAGTTCTAAAGTACTAGGCTATAGTCTATTACTATTACAGTGAACTTTGTGAGTCTTCTTTGCAGAGCATGCTTATATTTTCCACATGTTTCCTCCATTTACAGAATGAATGTAACATCGTTCTATGCCTCAAGGAAGAAGGTAGAACTAGCACTCCCAGTGGATGTTAGTGAGGATGAGTTAGAGTTGAGTAGTGATGAAGCAGATGAGCTGCAGGCAAACTTGCAGGATGAAAGTGAGAGTGATGAAAAGCCTAAGAACGAGGATGAGAATGAGGACCAGGATGAGGATGAGAATGAGGATGAGGACAGTGAGGGTGAAAGTGCAGCGACAGGTATTATCAGTATAAGATAAGGTGTAAAATGCATTGATAATTAATTATTGCATTTTCTTGTTATTTGCGTAGCATGCTTAGGATATTTATTTGTTTTTTAGTTCCTCTTCAACATGCACCAAAAAGAGCCAAGACACTTCAGTGACGATGCATCGTTGGGAGGCTATAAAACGCAACATCCATTTTGCAGACAACACGCAGCTAATTTCTCGTGGACAGCCTGGCCATGACCAGCTTCACAAGGTGCGTCCTCTTCTGACATCACTCCTTGAAAGCTTCCAAGCAATTC
>OMKQ01092132.1:0-10000 GCA_900302335.1 Phycis phycis
ACCCCCCAACTCTTGGGATCTATAGATCTAGTCTGGAAAGTTTAGCAGCTGTCCACCCACTGCATAGACCGACAACATCCAAACACTCTACCGTGCAAAAACTAAAGCAAACCAAACCAGAGTCATTTGCCTGAAGAGAAGATAATAAATGAATTCACACATGCTCACTTTTAGTGGTCTGACATACTTCTGTATACGTTGTTGTTGAGAGGAACTTCAATAAAATCTTTGTTTCTTCTTTTTTTCCACGTGGTCTGACCCACCGCCATGTTTGTTTTCTCAGTCCATCGCTTCGGTCAACACCCCTGCTGCAACCACGTGGGTCGATACAAATGATTTTATGTGCATTCATATGTCAGGTGGGTGTGCATGGTGCATTGTGGGAACAGCAGGTGAGTGTGTGCACGGGGGATTATCAGTAGGTAGTCAATGTGCTACTGAAGGTTTGTGATACGAGAAGACGAACAGGTTTGAAAGTTTGAAAACGTTTGAAAGATGGTTTCGAATGCAGAGATAGAAACCTACCCTTCATACAAAATAGTCTATGGTATGTCTACAACTTTGAATGTTTCAGAAGAGGAAAAGATAAGTTTACTATTGTTTAAGTAATATGCATTGAGTGAAATATAAATGGTGGTTTGAGCACATTCATGTGGGAGGTTAGTTGGTTTTAAAAGCACAGAATACTTCTCCCATTATCTGAACAATTCCAAAATTCACAAAACAAAGCTAACATCATTACCTCATTAGACCACACAGTATTAGAGCTAACATTATCACCTCATTGAACCACACAGTATTAGAGCTAACATTATCACCTCATTGAACCACACTGTATTAGAGCTGACATTATCACCTCATTGGACCACACAGTATTAGAGCTCACACATAGTGGTCAAACCAAAAACCACAGGGTTAAACTCAACTTTGTGTCTGAGATAACACAGAGCCTATAGGTGTGACCTCTGTATCATGCCATCCCTTGTGTCTCTGAGTGAACCAAATCATGGTGAACCTTTACCACTCTTCAGGTCATACCTAGACCCGAAACAACGGTACTAGAGGCAACCATCCAGATCATGCTTCATCAGGCTACTGTCCAAAGGGTTGGTAACTGTGTTCGGTTCCGAACATTAGAGCTGTCAGTTGAGCTGCATATTGCTGTTGCTTTACTTGAACATATTCGGTCTTTAAAAAAAGGTACCACTAGAATAGTTTGAACCAGAGCTGTGGTTGTTTCATAGGAAGGGCCCTAACACGTCTCTAGTTAGTGAAGGGGTCCCCATGGCTGGCTATTCATTCATTCTGTTAGAATGGATTTTTTGTATTTGGTCAAACGAGCATGATGTCAGCTCACCCTCTCAAGAGTGAATTACTGCATATCCACTTTGATTTCAAACTGTTTCCAACACCACCACCTGTGATCAGGGTTGTAAACAAATGCAGCAGCTGATAATTTCAACAAACATAGAACCGCCACAACATGAAACTAGTGATGTTTTTATTGTAATGACTAAACTGTTACAAAACTGTCCAACTAAGGGAACCTGGCATCCAATGAATGTGTAAAATAATTGACAGTCAGCAATGTAAAACATAAAACAGTATCATCCAAAAAAAGGCCTATTAAGAAACACACAGCAGGCTGCTCCTAGAGGTCCGGGTCCAGGGCTTAGGAGCCATAGTTAGCCTCGTCGAAGGCCTTGCGGGCCCTCTTCAGCTCCTCGTTCATCGTCAGCAGGTCCTTCACCCGAGCGAACTTTCGGGGGTCCTTCCGGATCAGGAACACGATGTCCTCCACCTGGACCCGGCCCTGGCGGCCGATGGACATGGCCTTGTGGGTCATCTCGGTGATGAACTCGATGACCAGGTCCTCCAGGATGTCCACGGACTCTGTGTAGGGGTTCTGGTCGTCCCCGAAGCCGTACATCATGCAGCGGAGCTCCTTGGAGAACAGCCTCTTCCTCCTGCCGGGCCCCCCAGCCTCCAGCCCCCCGCCGTCCTCCGGCTCCTCGTCGAACCCCGCCTCGTCCTCCTCATCCGCCATCCGGACCCTGTCGGACACAGAGAACATACGGGTCACTACATGACTAAGCAGAAGCTTCGCGTTAGATAAAAGCAGTGATCGCTGAACGACGTTACCTGTTGTGTTAACCGGGCGAAAATCTGAGAACAACAAACACAGACAACATCCGCTTCTTTTCTTCTTCGTCTGCCGGAGGTTTTGGCGGCAGTGCCCCATGGTGGCCGTACTTGGATTATCCATCCATCCATCCATCCAGCTTTTACTTAAAACAACTAGATAACTCGGTATATATCAGATATATCATTCATTATTTAGTTTAGAATTTAATGATACAAGCTATTTCAATGTTTTTATATGAGGATTCATGTGGAGTTGTTAGCGTTGTGACGTTGGGACAGTGGGGAAGTCCTCCAGGACTCTTCTTCGTGGATTAAAACGCCATATGCGGTCACGTGACGGGGAGGAACGCGTCACACTGTAGTTAAACATACCAAGGTCCAGCAGATGTGTGGTGTGTGGAGGTCTTTACGTACCAAGCCAACACCAACACCACAGACCCATCGCTTTACTGGGGGGGACTAATACGGTGTAGTCACGTTGCTGTAGCTCACAAGCTGGTAGTTGACCCGACTGGACCCGACTGGGACCCTGGATCTAAAACCACCGGTGAGTTCAGACCGTCCGTCACTACACAGCAGGAGAACACCAGAACTATAACCAGAATTGGTGCTACATTCCTCCACAACCATGCAAACGCCACGGTAAACTTTCACTTTAAGCAAGAAAGTGGATCTTGTGTTCCTATGGGTTGTTTGAGTTACGCGAAACCAGTCCATGCGGTTCTGGGTAAAGTGTCCTCGGGTCCTGGTTGGAAGTAAACACAGCGATGGTTGATCTTGTTTGTCCTCAGCGAGGATGGGGGTGGAGGAGTGAGCAGCACCTATAGGGAGATGGATCTGGTCCAGTGGGAGATGATCTGGTCCAGTGGGAGATGATCTGGTCCAGTTGGTATTCTCCACCTCCTCCTACATGGCGTGCCCGGTCCAGTTCCTCTGTAAGACAGTCCGAAACGTCGGCCTGGTTCTCTTCTACTATGCCTTCTCCATAGGCATCACCTTCTACAACAAATGGCTTATGAAGGTAAGCTCATTGAGCTGTTCTCCTGCCTGACTGCCCTACTGTAGTTCATGTAGGCCTGCAGCACTAACTGTGCTGAACTTCTACCTCAGCTCCATACAGAACAGAGTCAAATTAATATCCTGTCAGCTCCACATCAGCTTTAGGACTTCTGTCAGATGCTGAGCAGGCTGCTGTATGTAGTGGGAGTGATGGTTGGTCACTGCTTTGCTCAAGGTAGAACATGGGGTAGATGGGTAGATAATGACCCAAAAAGAGTAGTGTTATATGTGTTGTTTCATGGTGGACAATTGTGACAGACTGTTATTTGTGTTATAGTTATTAGTGTTCATTATTATCATTATATTGTATATTAATATTAGTTATTATATTAGTGTGGGTAAGGGAAGATTATTGTGTGTGTGTGTGTGTGTTTGTTAGTGTTGGTTATTACATTTACATTTAGGGCATTTAGTAGATGCTTTTGTCCAAAGCGGCTTATTAATGATGTATTACTAGTTGTTAGTGTTGGTCTCCTGAAGATGCTGTTGTGTTGCAGGGCTTCCACTACCCTCTCTTCATGACCCTGGTCCATCTCACCATCATCTTCCTGCTGTCTACCCTGACGCGGCAGCTGATTATGGGCTGGACAGGGACGCCTCGTGTGGTGCTGAGCTGGAGGGTCTACATGGTCAAAGTTGCTCCTACAGGTTAGATGTGAGGGCCTTCCACTCACACACACACACACACACACACATACACACACTTACAGAGTGTACCTATGGTTGCTATTCAACACAGAAATGCATCTCAGGCTTTACAAAGATTGTGGATCTGTTCCCTGTGTTCATTTTCCACCTTTGTACTAAACGGAATAGAAACAGTAAATAGACAGACAGCCACAAGAACAAGATGTGAAACTGGGAGCACGAGAGATAAGGGGTCAGTGATAGATTAAGCAGACCAAAGTCCATACAAGTATTTAGGAGATTATTTTAAAGGGTTTAAAATTAGGTGAAGATAACATACTCACGCATAGTGGAAACAGAGGGCTGTTTGGAACGAGGAACTGTATTCGCAGAAAGTTGCTTTGGACAAACGTGTAGTGAATGGTAAATAATAAACAGAACTGAGTAAAGCTTTCCCCTTAGTAAGATGATCAACACATGTACATGGTTCTGCTGGTCTAATGCCAAGCTTCTTTCCTCTCCTCTCCTCCAGCCCTGGCTACAGTCCTGGACATTGGCCTATCCAACTGGAGCTTCCTCTTCATCACCATCAGCTTGTAAGACTACTTTAATGTGATCATGTTCAGATCTTTCGTGACAGTTCTGTTGAAATCGTAAGACCTGAATAAGCATGTTCCTATTGGAGCAGGTCTGTTAGCTGTACATGCTATGCTATGGACGCCATTGTTTGATGGTGCTCTCATCACGTGATCGATCTGAGAGGATGGACATGATGGAGGTTGTACAGGTGTGTAACAGGACTCACTGCTCCCTGCAGGTACACCATGACCAAGTCCTCTGCTGTCCTCTTCATCCTCTTCTTCTCCCTCATCTTCAAGCTGGAGGAGCCGGTGGGTGGCTGAGTGTCTGGCATTGATAGTCTGATATATCAGGGACTGGTGACTGCCTGATTGATTTCATTTCAAACAAGCTTTGTAGGCGGTGGAAATTAATCTCTTTCTCTCTCTCCCTTCCAGAACCCGTTCCTGGTGGTGGTGGTGATTCTGATCTCCAGTGGTCTCTTTATGTTCACCTTTGAGTCGACCCAGTTCAACATGGAGGGCTTCCTCATGGTGCTGCTGGCCGCCTTCATAGGGGGTATCCGCTGGACGCTCACGCAGATGCTCATGCAGAAGGCGGAGCTGGGTGAGCACCCACGCGCACACACACACACACACACACACACCACCCTGGGAGGACGTCAGAGACATGCAGGCCTAAACACCAGGGCTCCAGCCAATGACCCACACACCTCAGCCCGTAGCACACCTTGGTCTGGGCTTGGAGGCTGGCCCACCTGGCCTGGGAGACCCACTACAGCCTGGATGTGGAGATGATGATATTCAAATTTAACATACAATATATACCTTTTCGGGTTTCCTCTCTCTCCAGGTCTCCAGAACCCAGTAGACACCATGTACCATCTCCAGCCTCTCATGTTCCTCTGCCTCTTCCCGCTCTTCCTGTTCAACGAAGGTACCGCTCTCTCCAATTCTGTTTCCACCGTTAGCATGGGAAAGGTTCTGCACACTCTGCCAAACCCCAACAAAGTTAAACGAGAAACCCCCTCCTCTCCAGGTCTGGGTGTGAGTGCATCAGAGAAGCTGTTCCGGGTGGAACAGCTCCACCCGCTAATCTACTCTCTGCTCACGCTGAGCATCGGTGGCGTGCTGGCGTTCGGACTGGGCTTCTCAGAGTTCCTGCTGGTGTCCCGCACCTCCAGCCTCACCCTCTCTATAGCGGGCATCTTCAAGGTAGGGTCTGAATGAACTGTCAGTCGCTTTGGATAAAGGCACCGGTTAAAGGTCCGGGAAATGTATTGTGTAAATGTATTGCGTAATGTGTGAAGCGCGTACAGCAGCTGGTGGATAGGTATTGCCACACGTTTTTGCTTTCCATGTTACACAGGGCCTTGTACTCCCTCTAGTGGACAACACCCACACTGCATTTACCTTCCATTTATTACATTTATTTATTATTTATTATTACCATCTTATCATTATCCTCCTCTCCTCACCTCCTGTTCTCCTCCTCCCCACACCTCCTCCTGTTCTCCTCACACTGCCTCACACTCCTCACCTCACTTTATTCTCCTCACCTCCTGTTCTCCTCCTCCCCACACCTCCTCCTGTTCTCCTCACACTGCCTCACACTCCTCACCTCACTTTATTCTCCTCACCTCCCCCAACCCCCCCCTCCCCTGTTCTCCTCCACAACGCCCTCACCTCCTTCTGCAGGAGGTGTGCACGCTGCTCCTGGCAGCAGGGTTCATGGGGGACACGATGAGTGCTCTGAACTGGCTGGGCTTTGCCGTCTGCCTGTCGGGCATCTCGCTGCATGTGGGGCTGAAGACGTACTACTCCAGAAGTAAGGGCTCACCCTCGTCCACCTCACTTCACGTACACATAATGGTACAACAAAATGGGGCGACGGTGGCTCAGTGAACAGAGTGGACGGACAGAGCGGGTCGTCCACTAACCGTAGGGTCGGCGGTTCGATCCCCTCGATTCCCCTCCTCCAACTGTCCGCATGTTGAAGTGTCCTTGAGCAAGACACTGAACTCCAACTTGCTCCCTGGACGCTTAACATAGCAGCCCACTGCTCCTATGTACCATAGGATGGGTCAAATGCAGAGAACAAATTTTGTTCCCATATCTAAAAAATACTGAGAATGACCAAAGTTGAATCTAATCTAGATATATCAGATAAGATAATGTAATAATGCACCAATATACCAAAGCAAATTCCTTGTATGTGAAAACTACTTGGCAATAAATCAATTCTGATTCTGATTCTAATAACATAAGAAAACCCTTTATTTGTCCCGCTAACGGGGAAATTTACAGTCACAGAAGTTTAGATGCATATGTACACATAGAAACAGTTTAAATACAGAATAAGAAAAAAAATTAAATTAAATAATACAATACAATACAATATATACAATTATGGTGATAATAATTAATGGTAATGCAAAGAGCTGTTTGGTTAAAAGGACATGCATGGAAGCTGTTTGCTGACCAGATAAAGGTGTCCGAAAAAAGGTGTGTGGAACCGTTAGAATATTCAGTGAATTTGAGGCTCCACGGTACGACCACCACACGTCTGTAATGTCCGCCGTGTTGTGTCCCCTCAGACAAGGCCTCCTCGTTAAGGCCCCTGGCGAGCAAGAGTCCGGAGCAGGAGCTTCCTCTGCTGCGCAGCGAAGAGGACGCGGACTCACCGGGTGATGAAGAGCAGGAGAATACGCTACACTGATGGGCAGACGATGACTGTTATGACATCACAAAAACTTGGGAAATAACTTGTGACATCGCAAATGCTCATAAGTTATGTGATCTAAAAAAAAAAAAAAACGGCAACTAACTTGTCATTTGGGAAGTACTAACTCCCCTCTGGTGTCACAAAAACAGATGACGACTGTTATCTCAAAAATAGATATAACCCCACTTCACCAAAACAAAAACTACTTGGAGAAAACGGCTCCAAAAGTTTTAAATGTAATGTTTGTTTTAATTTGTAATCGAGCTGCTGTTGTGCCTGCTTTGGGAAACCCACGAAACGACACGCCCCAGGGCCTCGCATGGGTTCTCCATTTCAGGCCTAGCGCCTCTGTTCCCTGTCGGTTCCGCGGACTAGCGACAGAGCTGCACCGGGCGGTGTTCTCTGACTCTCTGGCCTTGTGCCTTGCGGGGCCTTCAGTGTACCGACACGACCTGCGCTGAGAAGCTGTGATTTACGCAGTAACAGCGTGTCAGGGTACCCAAGAGGAAGGGGTCTCTCGGTTCATCTTTTAAAGCTCGGGAACACGTGATGCTCAGGATCAGGGCTTGAAAGCTGTCCGCCGAACCAAAATGAGTATTCCCAGTTTGTTTAGTTAGGTTTTCAATTAAATTATTTTTTCTCTTATTTTTATTTTTGTTGAGTGGATAATATTATACCACTGAGTTTGCCAAGAATTCTTCCTGTTTCCCATCGAGGACAGAACATCGCAGACTCTCATTAAGCTAACTGCGCTATAACGCTACTGAACTGAGCTTGAAGTAGTCGATGAATTAAACCACCAAACTCATACATTGCAAACCTACTACTGGTTTTTAAAGACTCTAAACTGTACCTGTTTGGATAGCTTTCTCATAACATTGTTATACGACAGCGTCGTTAAAATACTTGATCCTGATTGGTCAATAACATTCCGAGGGTGTGCATATTTTTCACTAGTGGGTCGCCTCTGCCTTCTCACAGTTCTGAATCACTGCACTACCAGTCCAACATTTACAACCACGGTCAAGTCAGTATGAACAAGACAAAGACTCGTGGAACAATATTTAGATAGCTGATTACGTGAATTTCCCCCATGGGTGATCAATAAAATCTTATCTATCTATCTATCGATCTATCGATCGATCGATCGATCAATCTAAGCTGGTAAATGTTCAAGATTTGTGCCAGTTACCAATCATTGTTTTGTTGCTAACTGGTACCAGCTGAACAAACCAGTGCAGACTAGCCTGTTATACGAAGGGATCTTGGAGGCTAGTCTGCAGCACACAACCAAACGTTGTTGGACTTACCTGGCTGCAGGTATTCTGCTCTTGAGTTGTGATTATGTCAGCTAATTATTTCCTCATATCACAGATGCATTTGTTTTGTTTAATGGAGATTAATTTAAAGTTCAGTTTAGGTTTTTTCTCAGTCGCCTCCAATGAGCAAATAAAAAAATGAACTGTCTGAAGTGTTAATACATGTTAATGTATTTTGAGTGTCGTCCACATGCTGTGACGTGTAAGAGATGTTGTGACGTCATGTTGTGACGCAGAAGTGACCAAAGCCGCCCCTCCGTGCCTTGTCTGCTCCACAACATGATGTTCTGACCTGACGGAAAGGGACTGTTGCTTGCTCCGCTGAAAAGCCATATGTTGCGTGTTTGTGTGTCCGAATGCTTGGTTCAAATGAATAAATTAAGTGCGGATGTCCACAGAAATTCTGCTTCTGCATCTTTTTGTCATGTATTTATTTCAACACCGTGAAAGCAGCACTGATTCCTCTGTTTGCGTTCAACCTCTCCTTTGTTCAGACCCCCAGAGCTGAGAATCCTATCAGTGGCCTGCGAGGCTCAAGTCACCTGGTTCTTAATGCGTTTCCAATCGGTACAGGACAATATATACCGGGGGAGTCTACTAAAGCGGCCAGAGGTCGTAAGATGCGTCATTGATGTTCCACCGAGGAGACAAACGTCCGGGGTGGAACTTTACTTGGAGAGGTTTCTTCTTGTTTTCCCAAGTGGCACCACACCCAGCCTGGGGAGCAGGAGGACTCGTGGGACGTATCGGGTTTCACTCCCACTACGAGACGAGGAGGGCTTCCATGGAGGAGCACCGGCAGTCCTAGAGGAACCCATGCCCGTGGACACCTCACCTCCTCCGGACTGAAGGAATACCGCCGCTCACTGCAGAACCACACACAGGTACGTCCTCACCTGGCCAGGTGTGGTGATTGTTGATAGTCCTGCTTCGCTTCTCTCTTTCTCCAATTCCCACACTCAGGAGTGTTTCCACTGTAGTCTGAACGGTCTCTTTTGGAGAATGTAACCCGAGGTCATGAAGTTTAAACAGAACCAACACAAGGAAATAAATCAGCAGTCAACGTGGTTGGAGTTATGGGATGTATATAATAACGCGTGAAATAATGCGTAAAATTGCGCATAACCAGAGGCAACGCATTTTTGTGGGATGTCCTCACCGACACCTGGGTGACTTGTCATGTTTTCCAGGTGAGATCACAGCAGCGGGGAGGCTGTCTGTCTGCTGCTTTACTGGGACATTTACAGTTATTGAACTGCTATCATGCGTCATATTGGATAACATTCAGCCACAACATTCAGTTGTGCTGATATTTGCTATTTCTACAGTATCGCTGAATTCAGTATTGACTAAAGACAGTGAGCAGTCCCAGTCAGGACATTGACTTGATGTTCAGATCCAGCTGCTCCGCAGGGCTGCTGGGGGTCTCCAGCTGTGGAGCGGCCCACCGTGTGGTCGCTTCGACGGTACCAGCGTCAGAACACGACGGGAGACATTGGCACTTGACTTTAAGACGACGTGAGGAGTAGCTGAGCAGTACCGGGACG
>OMKQ01092402.1:0-29812 GCA_900302335.1 Phycis phycis
AAATGGACAATGTAAATTAAAATATAGACAGTGGTGTGGAGTTTTAAAAATGATATGAAGTTAGATTAAGCATGCGCATTGAAGCGTGTGAACTTGGAGCTGTGTAACTTTTAAACTACACAGGTTCGGTCTCTTATTCATTATAGACATGATCAGGGTAAGCCAGCCAGCAGTCCTCGTTTGAAGATCAGTTATAGGCCATGGGGTTAGGTTATGTGGGTAGTATTAGCAAGCACAGGAATGCATCACACATGACGACTGGCACCTGTGATCAATCTACAACAAAGCCTCCACCAAAATGTGAATTATCCACTGAACTGTCAGAGCTCAACCAAAACATAATCCTTGCGTCCTGAGAGCAAGGTAAGCTAAAGTTGACCACACTTAATATGATCAATTAAACTATACTATCAATTCTATGAATTAAAAAACGTGTATAACGAGACATATTTTTTCTGTTATTTATGTTATATTGTAGCCTATGACATATTTGTACAGATTTGTACGTTATTGTTATATGTGTCCCAATGACCAGAGATTTCCTGCAAAGACCATTGGTCTTGATAAATGAAGATTTGATACAATGTGATTGTCATGGTATTTCCTCCATCATATCTCATAACCCAAATGTCCCATCAAGTACTTGCCTGACCTCTGTAGCACATATAATGAAACAAAGTGAATATAATTGATAAAATGTGATATACAGTCGGGCCTACTATATATCATTACCATTAATTCCAGTGGGTTGGGGAACTTACAGAATTCATCCATGTAGAGGATTCAATGATGCTGCCTTTCCATACTTTAAAAAAGTATTATTGTTATGGGATCAGTCCAGCAGTTGTGCTGTGAGCTATAGTCACACAATTTGAACTTTGAGTTGGTCCCTTCTCTTATTTGTCTTCAGGCCCTAGCAGGATTTTGTGGAGGACGGACTGACAGACAGAGGGGGACATTATAAAAGACCCAGATAAAGATGTAACGGTGTCAGTCAGTAGAGTCTGAGGGCACATAAAAGGGGACAGGGTATAGCACTTTTTCTTTTTTGTTTTTCTTTTCCTGTATTGCCCATCATGGGGGGCAGAAGGCTGATTCTTTTGCTCCTGCTGAGCAGCTACACATTAGCTCGTAAGTGTAAAACCTTCCTCACCTTAGCACGACATCGCTACTTTGACCGTTACCACTTGAAATACAATTTTAAAAGACAAACATTTCTGGTAAAAACCCAAGCACACAAATAGCAAACAATGATTGATGATTTGCAATGGAATGCAAATGTTTCTATTTACAACACATCTGGGCTGTTTAACCATTCAAATAGATTTAAAGAAATTAATCGCCTTAGATATAACTTTTTGTTCACTTTAGTACCAATACGTTATTACTTTAGTAATTTAGTTTAGTTTAGTTTACTTTATTTTTGTGACTTTGTGGTCACGTACATTTGGTCAGTTTATGCACCTCACCTGTGTAAAATATTTTCGCATCTTCAAGAGCAAGGCAACGACAATGCGAAGACATCAACATGTGTCTGTAAGTTGATTTAAATCTATTATCTGCTTTTCACACATATTTCCACATTCCTTAAAAAAGATCATGAATTTATGGATTTGTAAAAAAATTCAGAGATTTAAGTTACATTTCACAATTTGATGAAAAATTGTTTAACCAGATTGGTATCTGATAACGGGCATATATTAATACATCTGGGCGCAAATGCATATGTGGCAACCACAGGTGACCCAATACCCTCTGCTTGTGCTCAAAAGCAGACAGAAATTGACCTGTTTTTTCAAGATTGCAGAGGCCAACAGACCCTTGTTCCTCTCTGCTCATGGTTCAGTATGCAACCGTCAGGAATAGTAATTCAATCGCCAGTCCAAAGGTCTGGACCTAAATCATGTAGATGGGTTGAGGGGGTCATAAAATACATGTAAACATAACAAACAAGCTGATGGATAAAGGGATTTGATCACCACAAGCAGATGTGGTATAGCAATGATAGCAATGATGTCAAAAGAAAAGGCTGTTGCATGGAAATTAATTTATTTGCTGTTGCAAAGAAATTAAAACATAAACCATATAATGTATTGGTAACTTTAGTATGTCTGGAGTTGTAGTCTTACAACAGCAATAGACTCCAGCTATTACTGTTGTAGTATACAGTACAACAGTTACAGTAGCAGTCCATTAACAGAGTCTATTGACCATGTGCCTTTTCTATTATGCAGTGGCCGACCGATATAAGGCCTATAAAAAATATGTCTACCAGTATACCACTGAGAGTCAAAACGGAGTGGTGGGTGCAACAAACATCCGGAACGGCCCCAAGGTCACATGTCAGGTACGCATTGGTTTTTATACATAAAAAAAAAGCAAAAAGCATTGACACATGTAGTTGATGATTTGATTTGGTTTAGCAACTTCAAACGGCAAGCTGCCTATCTGTAGCAGCTATCTATTCCCCTGCTGTTCTCCGTCTACTGTCTGTCCATTGGCTCCCTGACGCCGCCTCTGTTCCCCTCCCCCACCCACCTGTAGGTGGAGGTCGAAGTCCCCCAGGCATGTAAATTCATCCTGCACACCAAGTCCTGTGCCCTCAGTGAGGTGTCCCACATGGACGCCCAGGGCAGGCCCGTGTACGGGCCGGCGGCCTCCTCGGAAGCCTTCGAGGCTGCCATGGCAAAGTGAGTGTGCCATGTGCTTTGGAGACTAGCGGTGGATACATGCACACCATGCAACTTCTGACAGCTAGCGCAACACATAACAGTTTCCACATGAGGAGAATTTGTATGTATTTGTATGTATTGATAATCTGCCAGTAGTGCCGCTGGCAGATTATTACAATATATGATGACAAATGTACTCTTTGTAAGTCGCTTTGGATAAAAGCGTCTGCTAAATGCCCTAAATGTAAATGTAAATATCAATTTTTACAATGTATCAATGTGGTGTGAATTTAGTCTCAAATAGAATTGTCTATTTGAGAATTGTACTGTTGTCTCTCAGAACGACCCAATCTTATTTTATTGCTTTGAATAATGATATGGAACTGGATGCCATCCATTTCAAATTATGGGTAGAGCCATTCAATCTTTTGAACAATATGTTTGTATTTAAACATTTGGTTTAAAATTGTTTGTGAAGAAATAGAATAAATAGAAGAAGAATCGAAGACTTGTCGGAAGAAAAAACTTACATTTTGCGTTGCCCCCTGTTCTCTCTCCTCCATGATCCAGGAACCCTTTAAAGTTCACCGTGGAGCAGGTCCTCGTAGTCAAACTGCACCCCGAGTCAGATGAGCAGGTCAACATCCTGAATGTGAAGAGGGGCGTCGTGTCAGCACTGCTGGCTCCAGTTGAAGAGGAACAGCACAACAGCCGCATGGTGAGTGCATCACTCTTCAGTGGGGAACATGTTCGGCCGATCTTCACATAAGAGCTCCCCAATCAAAATGTCCTTATGATTGAACACTTTGTCAATATCACGAGGAATGGACTTGCGATTGAACTATTCATCACAGTGACATTGTGCTTTTACAACAAAAACAAAAAAAAACAAGTCCCATTATTTCCTTCCCTCCTTATTTGCCAGATGACAGTGCATGGTGTGTGCGCAACAAAGTACACCATAAACACCCAAAAGGACATCGCCACTGATGTGTCCGTGTCCAGAGACCTCTCCGAATGTGACAAGTTCTACGGCAGGTTGCAGGACCACAGTCCCATGGCCCTGATTCAGAAACTGGTAAAACACACCGCCCACATTTGAATCAAAGTCAACATAAACAGCAGACTTACAGCCAGTTCCCCCCCATTCTGATCTGATGGAATACAGTATTACAGAAAGTGATGGTACAGCATCAATGTCAAACAACAAAGTCCTGAAACAGCGTTACTTGTTGAGTCAAGTCAGCCACATTACAAAAATACATGGGGCAGGTGGGCTGGTCAGTCTGACCCCAATGCCCACTCACCAAGGCTTGTTTACTTCCTTTCTTTGTTTCTTTTTAATGGCATTACTGGCCATTTACCCAAAATTACATCATCCAGATTGCCACACACTGATGGATATAGAAATTGTTGAATAAAACAATTCACATTACAAACAACCCTTTTTATGTTGTGCGCTTGTCCGAAGAGACGCATTATTTGGACTTGGCTCCATACCTCCTTGAACATAATAGACATGTTATATACAATAAATATGTTTATTGTATGTCTAGATTTTTTATAGACATATTTGATTGTCATACACTTGTGTGACAATCAAATATGTGTGTATGGCAGATATGTGTTATAACAATTGCTCTTCATGTCAAATAGGCTTCACAATATTTCACTTTTGTTTGATTGTCATGGTTAATATAGTGGGGCACTACACTATAAATTATAATTATAATTATAAAATTGTAAATTATAATTTTTTAAAAAGACCTCTATTACAATTGAATGAATCTCGGAAGAGTTTAAACTGAGCCAAGAGGTTCTTTACCCGTAGCATCAACCCATGGCCAAGTTGATCAGAAGCACTCAGAAGTGTAACTACCAGTTTGACAACCGGAGGAAGCACATGTCCACGGCTGAGTGCACAGAAACCCACGTCTACCTGCCCTTCTCCCACAAGTAAGTTCCACCCATGCAAGAGCCTATATTGCACATCGAGGCAACACGAATGTGGCTTACCATTGTCTGTTTCTTTCCGGTCACCTTACAGAGACAACGGAATGTCGTCCATTGTCACACAGAGGCTGACCCTGCAGGAGTCTGCGCGGATAAACAGCAGAAGCTTTGGTGAGGATTGCTTTGTTTGACGCTAGCTTTTTATTTTAAACGGGACTCCATAAAAACTCCATAAAAAGATGCCACTCCATCCACCACGGATGGAGTGGCATCCGTGAGTCCATACATCCAGGGAAAAGTCTATCTATGAAGTGTTCATTGTGGGACACGTTTGCCCCCACCATTGGAACCAACTGGAACCAACAACTGTTGCAACAAGACAAGTCACTGGAGATTGCTACTGAGAAAACTTACATCATGCAGGTTGAGCATTGCAGTGTTTCTGCAAAATGGAAATCTGTAGTGACACAACTTCAATGTGTGTGTATGTGTGTGTACACTTGCATGTGTTTGTGTGTGTGTGTGTGTGTGTGTGTGTGTGTGTGTGTGTGTGTGTGTGTGTGTGTGTGTGTGTGTGTGCGTGTGTGTAGAGGTGGTCCCCTGGGATGTCAGGTGGCTTTCATTCGAAGAGGCTGAGGACAAAGCTCCGGTCCAAACCAAGGATGCCGTCCTCCGCACGCTGGAGGACTTGAAGGAGCTGGCTGGTACAGACCAGGGCCAGAGGAGGCCCGGCCTGTTCCACAAGCTGGTGTCCGACCTGCGCGGGCTGCGGAACGAGACTCTGAGCGGTGCCCTCACCGAAATGCTGGACATGTCTGCCGCGCTGACCTGGCAGGCCCTCTTCCAGTGCGGCACAGTGGAATGCACCAGCGCCATCCTGCAGGCCCTCCGGGCCGTGGAAGGGATGCCCCTGGAGATGGACGCCCTGGTGTACGGGCTCAGCCTCCAGAGCACACCTGACCCCCGACGTGTCCGAGACATGCTCAGCACGGCCAAGTTCAGACAGAGCAAGGCCGTTATGTATGCCCTGGCCAACACCGTCACAGGGTACAGTACGATTGTTCCTTCCTCCAATATGTATGATTCTTTTTTTAAAGCAATTCCTACGTCAATGGAGACTGACAGAGTGTCTTTGTCAGACCAAAAGCTATATCTGTAGATCTGTGTGTGATTAAAGCGCAGGACGAATACCAGAGTGGTCAAGCTCACTGACTTTATACACAGTTGCGACAGAGTAATTTAATTAGATAACAGGGACTTTTAACTGTACAATGTATCACCCCGCTTTCCAGGTGCTTCCTATAACTGTTAATACATTAACGATCATAAGCTGTTGATGCATTGGAATCCCTCATGCCACCTCAGCAACTATCAACAGATTCATGTCACTGGGTTGCACAGTAAATAGAAACATACAGAAATGCACATGATACATGTAGCTGGCCAGCGGTCACGCGGTGACCTTCCCGAAGTTGCACATTAAGGGCAGGAAAAAGTTTGGCTTGCTTGACAACAACCCAATCTCAGACTTGTTGCAGAACTATTTGTGTTGGCAGAAACAGATAAATGATGGAATAAACAGCAAACAACTCCTAATCTGCTGTCGCTTGTAGAACGGTTGTAGAACAGCACTGTGGCCTCGTACCTACGACCGAATCGCAGCCGAGCTGATATTCAGTATAACAGCACCTCTTGTGTTATATTGCTTGACTGACAAACCTTACAGATTCAACAGAGACAGTGGTGGACTCATGATCCCAGAGTTGACAGAAGTGGCTGAATTTATGGAGACCATATTAGAAGACTGCTCAAAGAACCCTGAAGAGTCCTTCCTTGCACTACGGGTAGGCGTTCCAACAATTCCCAGTTTTTCTATGACCTACATCTTTATTACAGGTCAATATGGTTTACAAGATGATCCTACCTTATGTTGAATCGACATATTGCATATTTGTACTTTTTGGAGTTTAGAGAAAGCCAGTGATCCAGAGATCCAGACGACACACAGGGAATGGGTGTGGGGCAGGAGAACGACGTTGTGACACTGAACACCAAAACATTACACTGGAATGAACTCCTAACCTTATACTACAGGTTGTCGGTGTTATGGGTGGAGTCATACAAAGAGCTGGTAACACACTGATTTTGTCAATCCTGCGGTGTGCCAAGAGTGACACCGCTCCACAGGCCAACCGGAAGGCAGCCATTCAGTCCTTCAGGCGAATGGACATCGATGATGAGGTACAGAAATATACTCTACGCCTTCTTTGTTTGATTTAATTAGGAGGGTCTGAGCATCAGCAGGCAAGACAATGCTGTTGCATAATGTTGCATATGTGCACACACAAAAACAACATTTGGTCAAACTTTACATTACAGTGTACCTTGTTACAGTGTAATTATTATACATCTAATAAGTGATGTGACAGCATGTACTTTTAACATGTAATAAATATATGGAACAGCCTAACTGTTCCTAGTAATCAATACGCTGTCACGCGCACACGTGAGTTGAAGAGGTAGTCTGGTGCTTATTGCTTCTTGAACAGTTCTTACTTGTGAGTACTACTCACTACTACTGTTATATAATTTGTACTGAAACTGACGTGACTTTAAACAAACGTGTTACAACACTTGTTCTCACAATCTGCCACAGATTCAGAATGTCCTCCTGGAGATATACAGGAACCCTCAGAGCCCTGTGGAGACTCGCGTGGCAGCCTACCTTGTTCTGATCAAGAGGGCAGACCAAGCCCTGATAACACAGCTTATCAATGCTCTAGCGGGTGTGCAGGAGCCACAGCTCAAGAACTTTGTTTTCTCTCACCTTGACAACATTCGCAAATCCACCGACCCAGAGATGCAGCGGTGAGTTTTTTTTTAATTTAATAATCAAGGCCAACTCAAGTTAAAACCTTATTTTTTCTATCTATGGTTGAAGTAGCATGTTGTGCTACTCTTTCATTTAAACTGGCAAGTATCTTGAGTTGGGTGTTCTTATGACGCTCTGACATTTGACATTTGACATTAGACAACCCTCATTTGACAAGATTGAGAAAAGATTAGTTTAATGTAGATTCAGCTTTTGTGCCATTGTCCAGTTTTCGATACAAACCTTTCCTAAGAAAACTCATTCTTTCCTAAAGAATGAGTAGGTACGTTGAGATGGCCTGGCAAGGCCAGCCATCCTCCACTTTTATGGGCACCAGCACATCTGACAACTACAAGCTGGAAACACCCATAGGCTCAGTGCAAAGTAACCTCATATTTGATGGGACCAATACACTGCCAAATGAAGTGATGCTGGAGACAACCCTCAGGGTGCTAGACTTCAGACAGGATATCTTTGAGGTATGGCTGACATTGTATGATGACAATTATTGTCATCAAATTATTTAGTGATTGTGATGTATTCATCTGTCAAAAACTGTTTATGTTTACTAAACTATTTGAAGATAAAAATAAATGATTGGGTTGGGTGAATACTCAATTCTGATTTGATTTACTTTTGAATGTTTGAACAGCAATTAATCACTGTTCAAACTTGTCAGAAAAGTGTTCCAAAGTCTTCATCAAAATATTTTCTGAAGCCTGACAAAGCTGGAGCCTCACACGTTGAGGAAGACCCTGTCTGAAATTCGGGAAATCTAAACCGAACCACTCCTCACATGTGCTACTGTTATTACATGTGTACTTAGATATATTTTTTGTAATCTTTCCCTTGAAAGATCGGCATTGAAGGAAAAGGATTTGAGCCAACCATTGATGCTCTTTTTGGAGAGAGAGGTTTCTTCCCTGAAGCTGCCTCCAAGGCTATGTACAACTCAGGAGCATACAAATTCCCTGAGGTGCTGCAAAAGATTTTGGACAGATTAACCCCTGACAGAAGCAGAATGAAAAGACAGGTAATGTGGTATCAAGGGGCCCACCATTACATTATTCTGCATGGACATAACCTATAGGGAATGTCAGCCAAAAACAGCTAAAAGACAACTCTTCATGCTCCAGCTCCCACAAGACATTCTACTGGACATCAAGAACAGCATCAATTCCCTTGTGAAAGACATCAGCTCCTCCCCGCCCCCGGAGGCCACTGCCTACCTGACACTCCTAGGAAGGGAGATGGGATATGTCAAGTCAAGTGAAATGAAGCAGATGGCGGATGCTCTTTACACATACTATCAAACTTTCTTCAAGGAGATACCTGCCAAGGTAAAGCATTTTCAGAAGCTTGAGAATTTTTATCTAAATTCATTAATTATCGATCTCCAAAGAAGAAAGGTCAGTGTTGTAGTCCATCTGGGGAGTCCATAAAAGGGGAACACAAATGGATAAAACATGCAGTAACAGCTGTAGTTTAACATTATTTGGTCTCAACAGGCAATGGCAGCACTGACGTCGGGCAACAAAAATGACCTCTTTGCACACTACATCTTTATGGACAATGTTATGTCACTGCCCACGGCTTCTGGCCTCCCTCTGAAGTTCACACTGGCTGGGATGATCACCCCTGGAGCACGAGGTGGATTGAGTTTAGCCCCTGGCATGGTAGGTATCTTCTGTGTAATCATCATTGATTTAATGAAAACATTAACAGACAGATATACCGTATATTATTACATTTTATGCATCTAACTTTTCGCGTTTTTATTTCTATATCTTACCATAATGGTACTCTGTGTAGCAGCAATTGTCATTCATGCCTTCAGTCAGCTTGGAATTCATTACCCAAATGGGAGTGCACCTTCCAGAGTTTGTGGTGGCAGGACTCGAGATGCACACAAACATGCATCATGAGACCTCCTTCAATGCCAAGATCATCAAGGACAAAAAACAGTTCAAGCTGTCTATCCCTGCCCCAAAGACCAACACTCAACTTTTGAGCTTCAGGTACGTGGTTAATCCGTAAGTTATTACAAAATGTGTCCAAGGAGCAAAAGCACGGCCATGAGCTTCATCCCAGACATGCAATACATGAATGTTGCTCATGATTTAAATGTCATTCTTCAAATACAGCAACAAGGTACTATCAGTCTCCTCCAGTCAGATGAGAGTTGTGCCCTCCATGGCGGAAGATATGGTTGATTCTACTGAATGTCAGCCCTTTTTCACTGGTCTGAAGCTGTGCACTATTGCCCGTTATCCCAAGACCAGCTCCACAGAAGAGGCCCCTTATTACCCTCTTACAGGAGAAACCAGGTATTTGCATCTTATGATGGTAGTTGATTCCTGTTACTTAAACATTTTTACATTCACTGGATGTGTGTGAATGTATTGCCTGCTAAAGAGTATAAATCATCTGAAAGCAAAAAGGCTAACCATGATCTAATGTTATGTTAATCTAAAAGTTCCAGTGGAGAAATCTCTGACTAGTTGTTTAATAACATTCACAAGATCTGAAAAGTGTTGGATGTGAGACCAAATTATAATATGATCTTTGAAACCTGTATTTCACTGTCAGGTTCGCAATAGAGATCCAACCCACAGGGGAGGTTTCTGAGTACACTGCTTCCCTCACTGGAGAAACACTTCGTGAGGGTAAAGACGGTCGCCATAAAGTGGACTCCTTGAAGCTCTCTTTGAAGGCAGAAGGTTCGGAAATTGAATAATTAAATGCCACCTTTTTGCACCTTGTGTAAGCAATGCAACTGTCATCATCTACAGACATTTGACAATAGACTATTTCAAAAGAGGTTTCACCATAGGGACATTTACACCTTTCTTACAACACCTCAAGGTATACACCTCAAGTCGAAAGATGCTTGACGCTGCCTGTTTATGTTGTGGTCAAACATTTTGAAAAGGATTGTTTTCAACACTATGAGGATGATGGCAATGTGCTTGTCACCTGATTTGTGACTACAGTTTCTATGGCTGTTTTCCCAGCACAGTATTATTACAAACAATTACATTTCAGAAATTCCAATTCCAACATTGGCGGAGGAAACCTATGCATGAATTAAATCGAGAATAATATTTTGACATGAGTAAATGCCCCCTCTCTGAATCTATCAGGCACTGAATCAAAAGAAGCAACAGCCACCTTGAAGTACAACCCCAACAAGAACACTTTTGCAACTGAGGTCAACATCCCTGATTTTGACCTGGAGGCGGGTATAAAGCTAGCTGTGACCAACACTGTTGTTCAGAACAAAACAATAAAAGGTGTCACCTTTGACATAACCAACAAGAACATCCCACAGCTGACTCTTGTGGGACGTACCAGGTAATTCTGCAGTTCATTGGTCAATTGACAGTTGCCTTGACATTTATCTGACTCTGACAGTCCGACATAGAATGCCTTGTTCTCAATACAGGCTGGAGAAGATGAAGGCCATGTTAGAACTCCAAATGGCTATTCCTTCCCTAAAAGCAGATGCAGCTCTCACAATGACCCTGAAGGGCGAAGATGCTGTGATCATGGGAGTAGAAGCTGCCCTCAGCCTCCCAGAGACCACCTCCGTGCAAAAACTTACCCTGACACATGGTAACCTTCTGACGGCTGTTGTGTCTACATGACTATGTAGACTATGACAAAAAAAAGGTATGTGTATATCAATATTTGTTTTACATACTTTTTTCTAATTTGTTTCTTTGTTCCTCTGTTGGATTGTTGGTAACGTCCCTTCACAGACGACAACAAGTTTGAGGTGGAAATTAACTCTGATACAAACTCAGACATCCAGAAACTGATTCCAAATCTAGAGAACTACCACAGGCAACTGCAGCAACACATTGATGACCTACTTGACCAAAGGGTGGCCAAGACGGACATGAAGCTGCGTCACATCGTCACAAAAGGCATTGAGGTAAATTATTGAGTGAATTGCACTCTGATTATTGTATTTCTATTTGAATACTAACATTCAACTGCATTCTACTATTGTGAGGTTTTATTTGTTGTAATCGACCGCATAATGAACTCCAAAAAGGCAGGTAATATTTGGCTGGACAGGTTGTCAGCAAGCATCCCCTCAATAGAAAAACTAAGAAGCAAGAGAAGCATCTCAGATCTTACCTTGCCTGCGCTGCCTGAAAAATTGTTCTTGCAAGCGTAAGTTTACACTGGATTGGTCATTTATGAGGTTATTATAATATCACTTTAATTAATAGATTGACTTTATGAAAGCATAGCATGTTTCATTCATATTTTCATTGATTGTTTAGATTTGTCTCCAAATTATGTGTCTTTTTACTTCTTGACAGTGACAGTTTATTCAGATACCAGTTCAACAAGGACAAGATGGATGTGAAAATTCCTTTACCACTTGGAGGCAAGACTTCAGAGGAGATAAATATCCCAGCCACCTTATCCGTACCAAACATTGATCTGTCAAGACTAGGTGTCCATATCCCTGGCAGAACCTATCCAGTACCAGCATTTACCATACCACGATCCCTGGACTTCACTGTCCCTCTCCTTGGTCTTTTTGAGGCATCCACTAAGATCAACAGCAACCTTTACAATTGGGAAGGCACCATCTCCGGGGGTAACAACACCATAGATGTACCGAACTACATTGCCCAGTACAAAGTTATGGCCCAGTCCCCTTTCAACCCATTGTCATACAAAATTGAAGGTAAGGTATCAATTACAGTTCAAATGTATAATTGAACATGACTGTGCTTTGTTACTAGATAGAAAAAGTTAATAAGATGTCTCCCTTAACCTTTTCTGATGTCTATAGAAAAGTCGGTATTAATGCCTATTAATACTGATATTACTGTCATTTTTGTTTGTTGTTAAAGGTACTGGGATGGTGTCTACAAAGCTTGATAATATGAAGTATATCATAAATGGCTCCCTTGGCCATAGCCTCATTGATGCAAGCTTCAGCTTTTCTGAAGCTTTAAGCCTGACACCAAATGTAAATGTAAGGGCAAACTACAAGATAATAGTATCAAGTCCCCTTGGCCTAGAAAGCTCTATTGAATACTCTGCCAAATCGACCTCAATTGCAGATAAAGTCACTGGAGATGGCATATTGGAAGGGTTGCTTGAATTAGGTCCACTGCATAGCACCGCCACTCACACACACAGCTACATCCTCCTTCCTGCGGTCAGAGAAGGCAGGGGAGAGTCCAACCTGCGCGTCAGCTCCCCGCTAATCCAGTTTAACAACGTGATACAGGGAGTTTATGCAAACAATGAGTTGAACATTGTATCTAAAACAAATGTGCAAGATGAAGTGCTGCGGCATATGGCAGAGCTAAAGTACAAAGATGCCCAGATGACCCTGAAGAGCAGTGCTGTTGCAACAGCTCTGGGTCAATTGCTCAACAACAAGCTGGAGCTTGGCTTGTCCAGTCAACTGGCGATTTTCAGAATCGAGTCTCAGGCAGACGATGCGACAAATAAGGCGTTCTCCCTCTTGACTGGTATAATGAATTCAAATGGACTTGAAGTCAATTCTGAAGGTTCACTCACTTCTAATGTAGGTCGTGCTCTGCACAAAGCTTCGTTAACTATTAACCAAAATGGTGTATCCACCAGTGGAACTAATAACATTCAGTGTAGTGCTGTAACATTTGAGAACGTCTTTAGCGGCAACATAGACCACAGTGGAATGACCCTCTCATCTGCATCAAAGGCAATGGCCGAGGAAGCTAGAGGAGAGCTGAACATTGAAGCCAAAGTCACAACTGCAGAAGCATCATTAAATGGTGTCTTCAAGGGCTATGGACCAGATGCAAGCACAAGAAACACCCTTAATTTCCTATTAAATCGAAGGACTTTGACCATTTTAAGCAACTCATTGGGATCACTAAAGCAGATAAAAACTGAAAATTACCACACACTAGCCCTCACTTTTTGGACTGCAGATCTCCGCTCCAAAACAAACAACTTTATCTGTGAAGATGTTTACTACAAGCATGATATCAGGGTTAATATGAAACCATTTGTCACATCAATAGATGTCACCAATAACTTGAAGCTCCAAAGTTTATATTTAAACAATGATGGACACGTGAAACTTCAGCCAATTACGATGGACCTAACTGGAAGCTTGGAAGCAGGCTATGGAGAAACGGATCAGATCAAACATGCGTACAAATTCAAATATGCAGACATGGCCGGGACCATGAGGTTGAATGCATCTGGGAGAATATTGGATGTGAAGCTGAATCAGAACTGTGAGGTTGAATTCGCTGGACTTGCCTCAAAATCTAGATGTGAAGCACAAGTCACTTCTGAATCCTTACGTTTTGATGGCAACATTCGCACTATGGCTGTTCCATTTAGTTTCACCCTGGATAGCCTTGTCAATTGCGATGGAGAATTAAATCTATTTGGAAAACACACCGGAGAACTTTACAGCAAGTTGCTGGTCAAGGCTGAACCAGCAGCCCTGGCATATTCACATGACTGCAGAGCATCAACCAAGCATAGGTTAGAAAGTGGCATGTCCTCTACACATATAGAGAACAAATGTAATGGGCTACTAACACCCAGCAAACAATCTCTGAACTGGAAGTCTCAATCCAAAATTAACAGTCATGATTACAATCAGGAAATTAATACTTACAATGACAATGAGAAATTTGGATTTGAGTTTTCTGGCATACTTCTTACAGATCTATTCAGTAAATTGAATTCCATTAGAGAAAGACGATCAACAGAAATCCAAGAGTTCAAGGCCTCCGGTTTTCTTAAATATGATAAGAAAAGTGACTGCCATATTGTTGAGATTCCTTTCATTAAGAGCCTGTCTGTTGGGTTTGATATTGTGAAAGATGCTCTGCTGAATACTTTAGAATCCCTGCAACAATACATCAATGGCATTGATGTTATTTCGACAATCAAACAATTTAGAACCAGGCTGAATCGGATACCTATAGAAGTAAATGATCTTATGAGACAAATGGATCTAAAGAACAAAGTAAAAGAGATAAAAGAAAAGGTATCTTATTTGACCAAGCACTTTTCTGTAACAATAGATGACCTTGAACTTGCTGTGGAAAATTTAAAAACACACTTTGCAAAAACAGTGATAGAAATTGCACACAAAATCCAAAATGTAATTCGTACAATCAAAGACTTTGTATCAACAGGAGACTTTTATGACTTTATATCAAATACACTCTCAAAAAGTGGAAATAAAATCATGGACTTTGATCAAAACTACAAAATTCGACTCACACTTATCAAAGCAATTAATTCTATCGAGGATATTATAAGACAGATTGATTTGAGAAAACTTACCAGCCTTGCTTGGCTGCAGGATCTTGATGCCAAGTTCAATATCTTGGAAACAATCAAGAAAACCATGGTTACATTAAAACAGGTAGTTGAAACCTTTGATGTCAAAAAGTTCTTCCAGGATGTAAGAGATTATATTATTTCATTTGACATAATTCAGTATGTTCAGCAACTTTCTTTTGACATACCCTACTCAGATATAACAAATGTGATTGAGTCTATGAAAGACATTCTAATCAATTGGATTGATGAATATGAAATACCAAACAAACTCAATGCAGTGTATTTCTACATTAGGGATCTTATTGTTAAATATGATCTTGATGAAAAATTTAAAGACTTTTTAGATCAATTAGTGGTGCTCATTGAAGAATTTGAAATTGAAATAACTGTAAAGTTAGCAGTTGATCATTTGAAAGCTTTATGTAATAAATTTCAATATATATACGATGAATTTATGCAATTTCTGCATCGTGTAACTGAGCAATTTAAAGCTACCAACTTCAAGCAAATCATTCATGAGCTAAATGAAAGCATTTCATCAACACTAAGGTCAATGAAAAACTTTGATTACAATTCATTTGTTGACGAGTCCAACGTGAGAATTGTTGAAATAATAAACTACGTCAATGAACAGATTAAAACATATGGAATAGTTGATAAAATAGAGGCCATTAGGGACCTCCTAAGAGAAATACAGAATTCAATTATCAAACACATTGAGAATCTCAAAAACACTAAAGTTGCTGAGGTTCTACAGAAGTTCTATAATGTGATTGACACCACTGCTTACAACGATATGAAGATGAAAGTGAAGGAGGTCTTAGATGACACTAGGCAAAGAGTCCTTGGAATGGATATCAAAGATGAAATCTACATCTATCTTCAGAGGGTGAGTGAGTCCTATTCTAACATGATCACTTTCATTTCTAACCAGTTGAGTCAATTCATGGCACAGATTCGTAAAATATCAAAAGATCAAGACTTCATTCATCAGATAGAAGAAGGCATGCTTGGTATTCTGGATGCTCTGAAGACAGTTGAAATTGTAGTGCCTTCTTTCAAAATACCACTTACTGACCTCGCCATTCCTGAATTCAAAATAAAGCTGAACAAACTACAGGAGATCAGTATACCAGATAGAGTTTCAGTTCCCGAATTCACTATCTTCAATTCCTACACAATCCCTGCATTTACCATAGATTTGAAAGAGATCAAAACAAACATAATTGCAATTATAGACCGTATCAGAGACTATGAGATCCCAATGATTGAGGCTGAGGACATCTTCGGAAATCTTAAGGTTCTCTACTTCGTTAATCTGCCAAATTTGACTTTCCCAGAAATTACCCTTTCAGAAATCAAATTTCCTGTGATCAACATTCCTAAATTGAATCTGGAAGACATCAAAACTATAATGCTTCCCATTCCAGAGATCAACGTGCCAGAGGTTCCCAGCGAAATTTGTCTTCCAGTTTTTGGCAAGCTCTATAGTGAATTTAGACTGGACTCTCCCTTTTACACTCTTGAAACAACAGGACTTATCCATGACTCAACAACTACACCCAAGACCCCACAGTTTTCTGCTCATTTAACCTCAAAGGGAACATCACATGTAGATCTCTTTGACTTTTCCTTAGATGCCATGACTCGTTTGGAAGCTCCCAGAATGAAGAAGTTGATATTTACAGAGACTTTAAAAGCCACTCATGTGGCCTTTTCTATTGATCATGCGGGATCAGTGACCATAACTGGACCGTCTGTGGAAGCAGCTGTAACAACCACTGCCAAGTTAACAACTGAAATGAATTCATGTAACTTTGTCAACAACGGGACACTTACACTAAAGAGTGGATTCTCTGCAGCAATGGAAACAACCTACGATCATAATATCAACATTCCAATGGCTGAAATCTCCAGTCAAGCAACAGTGACACAAAATATGGAAGCCAAAATGGAATCTGGTACTATTTCTGGAAATATCAAAAACATTGGAAACGGAAAGTGGTCCATTCAGGACTACTCTGATGAAGGCACGCACAAATGTGATATGGGATTCACTCTAAATTCCGGGACCGCTACATTTACCCTTGAGGGAGAAACGTACAGTAACGCCATAAGATTTAAGAAATCCATTACTGCAGAATCTGTAATCCTACATTCCATCGTTGTTGATGCCAAAACTGAGGCTGAACTTCCATTTCTTAAAAGAAGCGTCATGGCTTTAAAAGGCGAGGCACATGTCGAAGACGTGAAAATTGCACTGACAGCACATCATGAGGCGGAATTCACTGGAGGACTGAGTGGACCAGTGTCTAACTCTATGGAATTCTTGGCTCAGCCCTTTGAGATTGTGTTCAATTGTAAAAATAAAGGAAACACCAAAATCACTCTTCCATTTAAACTCACTGGAAAGGCAAACCTCCAGCATGACTTTGGCCTAATCGTTAATCCAGAAAAGCAACGGCTTTGTTGGACTGCTTCAGCAAGATTTAACCAATATAAGTACAATCACACTTACACGATGGAAAACAATGATGAGGAAATGCTCCTACAGGCCACAGCCAATGGTGAGGCAAATGTTGACTTTTTGACTCTTCCCCTTAGTTTCCCGGAGATAGCGATACCTTACCTAGAAATTAAAACACCTGAATTGAGGGAACTCTCACTTTGGGAACATGCTGGCATAGGATCCTTGCTTACCACTCCCCAACAAACATTTGATATGAACCTTAACCTTCATTACCAGAAAAACCCACAAATGCACAGTATCGACTTAGATCTTGGACCAATTTACAGTGCAATCGGTGATAATCTCCCTGTTACATTTGAACATTATAGAGATAGGTTTGTTGACTATCTTAACGATTCCTATAACCAAGAAAAACGTTATAGCAAGCGCAACATTGAAAGTCAGCCTCCTCGATTCTTCAAGGTCCCTCAATATACAGTACCTATCCTGAATATTGAAGTTTCTGCCTTTAGGGCAGAGTTGCCAGTTGTCTACTTTGTTCCAAAGGAGTTCAGCACACCAAGTTTTAAAGTTCCAGCAATAGGTTTCTCTGTGCCATCCTATAGTCTTGTTCTGCCCTCGCTAGAATTGCCTGTCATACATCTTCCAGAAACACTGAGTAAACTTACCCTACCTACTATTACTTTACCTGCCATCCAAAACAAAATCTGGATTCTATCAATGGGTAATGTGTCTTATGATTTCTCTTTTAAGTCCCCTGTGATCACATTGAGAGTAAATGCCGACCTTTTCAACCAGTCTGGCATTGTGGCACGATTCGAAGCTTTCTTAACGTCTGTGTTCAAAGTTTTAAATGGAAACCTTGATGGAGCTGCTACTTTGACAAGAAAGAGGGGAATTAAATTGGTTACATCTGCTTCCGTGGAGCACCAAAATCTAAAAGCAAACCATGACTTTGCCGTAAGCCTCACCAGAAGAAGTGTGGAAAGCTCATTGGCCAACAATGCAAAACTCAATCTACCCTTCCTTAATCTGGAAATTGCTCAAGAACTCCTTGGAGACACCAAGATCAAACCAAATGTAGCCTCCATAATGAAGCTTAAATACAGGAGTACAATTCCAATCATTAATTCTGCGGCTACGGGTAATATAGATCATAGTCTGATACTGGAAGCTCTTCCATATTACGTGTTACTGGAAACATCTACTAAAGGAAAAAATGACATTTCAGTAATGGACTATTACAGTGTTTCAGGAGCTCTAGAAAATGAGGCAAATCTCTACCTTAATGCAACTGGATTGCATTCAACTGTTAAAGTTCTTCTGGGATCAAACATTGACCGCCAACAAGAGCTGCGAAGCAGAAAGAACATCTTTAATTTAGATATACAGAAGAGGTCTGCAGTTGAAGTCTCTTTGCAGCAGCTATATGCGACAATAGAATACACCGGCCATAATAACGCCAACTTTGTATTTGTAGATACACATGGTAGACACAGTGTTAAAGGAACATTTGAATTTGTTCCACTGACAACCCTAAAGGCTACAGTGGTCAGCAATGCAAAACAGTTATCTGGTTTTGGTGATGCTGTTCTCATTCAGAACATCAACATAGCCATTTCAGCAGAGAAGCAGGCCTTCACCTGGCATAGCAGAGAAGAACTGGGAGCATTCATCCATGCCATTGATTTAGTGATATCCAATGATGAGGCTGAAGTACGCATGGACATGACTGGCTCAGTGCAAGCATACATACGGTTCCTGAAGTCATTTAAACTTCCTGTGTATAATATCATGCTCTGGGATGTGCTCAGGTTTGATCACGCCAAGGTAAAAATCAATGAGCCACAATTATTCAACACGACTTTCAGCATTGTGTACACAAAGAGCCAGGATGGAATACTGTTTTCCATACCATCTAAAATATTTGATGACGGCATCACTTTCAGCATCCCTGAGTTCACCCTGGCCGTGCCTGGCTGGGTTAAACAAATTCCATCCAGCATACGGAAAATTGATATGCGAATTGAAAACCTTGACTTTCCTGATCATTTCATACTCCCACCAGTAATCTCAACTCCAGCCTTTGACGTCCCATTTACAACGTTGCAAGTGCAACCTTTCATAGTTGATCTAAAGAATTTGAACATTCCAAAAACAATCACTACTACAGCTTTTCACGTCATGCTGCCAGGCCTGCCAAAAATGTCCATTCCCAGTTATAACATAGATACTCAGTTTCTTGCAGGCAAAATGTCCTTTCTTTCACTGAAGATACCCCAACATGAAATCACCATCTCCGCCTTCCAACTCCCTAAATCAGTCTCTATTGGCCAACACACCATTGACCTTGATGAAATCACCCGTCATCTTTCAAACTTTGAAATTCCAGCCATCATGATTCCACAGCAAATTGTGGAAATTCCTGAAATTGCCATATATCTGCCCTCAAGTATCTTCATCCCAATGTTTGGTGCCCTCACTGCTACATGGAAGGTTTCCTCTCCCATATACAATGTGGCAACAATAGCCAAAGTGGAGAAAAAGGATTCCAGCCTTGTTACAACAGCAAAGTCTACCTGCACATCCGAAATTATCCTCTTGGAGTATGATCTCGATGGTATGATATGTTTCCTTTGATCTGATTTCTTTATTCAGAATGAATGTATGAATGAATTCATTAAACGTCTTTATATATTTTTGCAGCCACAGCAACTCTTGGATTTGACAATGGAGTCACAAACTTGAATGGGAAGTGCAACTTCATTCACAGTGATGTGACTGTGGCCTGGCAACATGTATTTACTCAAAATATGAGGTAAATACAGAAAATATATTGTCAATATGTTGGCCTTTAATCTCTTCATCTTAAAACAGAAAGAATTAAAAAAACATGTAACTTATGTGTGTATTGTACTTCAAGCTCATGGAAACATTTCAGTGAATCTCAGAATTCAGTCCATAAACCTATTTTTGTAGTAAACTACGTGTTGTGTGTTAGTTATGAATGTATTATAGTGGATTTTTTGTTTTGTTTTTAAGGATGAAGCGTCAAACTGCTGAGGCTGTGTAAGTTCTGAAATTGCTCACAATTATGAAAAACACCTGTCTGTAAAACGTTTGAGACAACATGAAACTGAAACATTTGATGTTGACAATGAAATTATTCTTAAACACAAGTTTGTAAGATTATGTCCCAGTGGATGGAAATGACATATAATTTACAATTGTTTTTAGGGTGTCTCATCATACAGTGAATGTTGACATCACCAGCCCAACCTTTGTGGATGTCAGCTTTCGTTATGCCTCGCGCAAAGATGGAATCACAGCATCCATGTCTTCACCATCATCAGGCTTCCTTGGACTAAATATTCAGCGAAGGTCTCCATCACAGCTACATGGGAAAGTGTACAGTCGGTATTTGGTAAGATACAGTTAAAAAGAACTGCCCTGGGCATTTTTATCACTAAGCTATGCTTATTGTTTCCTTTTGTTAATTTATGTTTTCTAATTTTACAGAGTAATCCCGCAAAGGATATTGATATTCTGAGTTTCAAAGCCATTCTTAAAAACTCAGAAAAGCTAAGCTTGCAGACCTCTTGGAACATAGGATTCCTTAATGATTTCATGGAAGGCTTGAAGGATAGAGTGCCTGCCATTACTGAAGCAGTGCACAAGTTCATTAATAAATACCACACTGCCCTCTTTGGTTTTGACCTGAATCGTGGCGGACTACGGCTGAAGAACACACTCCTCAATGCCATTGAACAAGCTAACCAGAACGTTGCTCAGTCTGTCAATGAACTACAGAAATTATATAGAAACACAAATTACAAGCAGGCTCTTAGCCTCATGCAGGCCATCAATAGTATAATTTCTGACAAAGTTGGAAAATTGAGGAAACACGGTGGGCAGGTTGTTGAACAAACGTTGGACACCATTTTGACATTCTTGCGTAACATCAAGCTATCTCTGCCTGGATCTGCTGAGAAGCTGACAGGTCTGGAGATCTACCAACAGGCCCAGCGTTCTATTTCAATGGGAATTCACAGAGCCAGACAAAGGTTTTCAAGGCTCATGAATGCACTTTGGAACACTGTAACTAGTAACATTAGAGGAATAGAGTTTACAATACCTGGAACTGATATTGTTGTAAAGGGACAAGAGATCCTGGACAAACTAATGTCTGCTTGGAAATCCCTGCTTGAACAGAAAGCGCAGGCAGTTAAAATATGGAGGGAGATGTCTTTGGAAAAGTTATTACAGAGCATTAGTGATGTCTTACAGATGTGTGTTGACAAGGCAAAGGAGATCATTGCTTCCCTGAGAGCTGAAAACCCAGAGTTGGCCTCCCAAATGGATGGTATATACGTGGAAGGGGAAAACACATTGAGGTCTTCAAAACAGCATATTGAAGATGCACAAAAACTCCTAGCTCGGTATAAAGAACTTGCAAAGCTGAACATTCAAGAAGTGTATGATGGCATGAGTATGGAACATGTAAACAGCAATCTTGAGGACATTATTAACATGGTCCAGTCACATATTTATGGACAATTTAGGGACTTTCTAGATTTATTGGAAAATGAAATACAGGATACAGAATCATTTAGGTTCAGTCATGAAAAGTTGGACGTTGATATTCTTCTTCCTTTCCTTTGGAAGTCTTTTGCTGAATGGCCGATGATATTTAGAGCCATGAGATGATTTACATTTCAGCAGTCTGAATTGATGGAAATAGGCTGTATGGATTAGTATGTAAGAAACGTTTTTCATTGTTTACCATGATTAAGGGCATTTTGTTGTCTGTATCACATTGCAATTTAATGTTAATATAAACTGACTATATATATACACACACATTCAATTCAACATTCAATTACAATGTGATACAGACAACAAAATGCATATATATATGCATATATATATATGATAATGTAAACCATAAAATAAATGTGTTATGCAGTATTGTATGTTTTGTGTCGGTTTTTTTTAGAATGCAATCTAACAAGAAATGAAAGTATGTATTTGTAACATAATGTTCAACAGTGATTGAAATCCTAGGAGGTATTATTTCAGCACGGACGTAGTAAGCATAAAATTAGAGACTGTGCAATACTGAAACGCAACCTGTAGGGGGTAAAGCAGTTTAAAGCCGAGTAAAGAAGCTTTACAATACATGGCAAATCCTGTCATCTTCAGAACACACAGTATTCTAAAGTAGACTGGGAGAGGATCCTGCATTGTAGCGTTATCCCGGACTACCGCAGCGCAATTTCCGTTCTCTCCCCATGAGCTGCGTACGTCCGTTAACAGCCGCCTGAGCGAACAAGAACATGGCAAGGATAACAACGACAAGGAGAATCAATATGACGCTTTGCCCAAGTATTTGACAAAACAATATCCTAGGCATGTAACGGAAACGTGTATGCCTCTATCGGAGGTCCACCCCTCACCATCCCTCCCACTCCGAGGTGGAGTGGGAGGGGCCTATCTGAACAACCAGGAAATTAAGCCTCTGAAAACCTGTGACCTCCTAACATCTATCCCGCACTTCTGAGTGCGATCATCGCAACCAACGAGGTAAACCGTGTGAGTGTTTGGGAAGAGACTTGGCTTGCATGGCAGACTCGGCGACATATAAATATGCAAATCTTCACCTGTAATGGATATATTTACACTACTGTTAGTGTAATAGATCCAGTACTGATGTTTTCGGGAGTGGGATGCATAATAGAAAGTCCTTGGATCGATTGTCCGATTAGTTTGTCATGTTTATATCGATGTGACATTTTGGCGAACGTGAGTAACCTCATCCCTGTCATTATAAACGATGCAGCTGTGTTTCACATCTCAACTTGATGACTGCCTTTGTACCTTACCTTACCTTACTTTGCATGCCTCCCAACTACCGCCGTGGCTTCAGGAAATTGTGTAATGAATTCATATTTCATAACAGGTCTACTATTGTTGAGCCTTCAATGGGATTGTGACTATTACTATGGTATTAGTCGCGAAGCTTGCATTGGCTTTCAATCTACTACCCACCTATTATAAATTAGTTTATACTCCTTTATGTTAATACTAATATTTGTATATAGTAGGCAAGTATTTACACATTTCGTGGGCTGGAAACATTGATGAAAAAACATGAAGTGATGAATGTTTTATATGGAATCATCAAGCACGAACCAATTCATTTTTATTTTTAAGTGTGGGAGATGGAGTCCACTGTGACGGAGAGCAGGCACCAACCACGGACTGAGTTCATCTACTGCTGTGGTGCCATCACAGAGGTCCTCAAATGTGGCCCCGCTCGCCTGAACCATGAAGACAAGATTCTGTTTCTTGTCATCCCTGGTTAGTTAGCCCCATATTCTGATTTTGATGTGCCATTTATTTATTGTCCTCTTAATGTATTTCAGTATGATTGTCATTATTAATTGTTTGTCGTCACTTTTTTGTGCTTTTGTTCTTGTTCTTTATTCCCATATTTATGTATCGGCATGTTTTTGATGTAAGAAATATTTGTCTGTATTTCTTCACCCAAAGGGGATTGTGAAAGCTAAGAATGGCAAATGTCAAGAGTGGGAAATGAAGAGAAGGATAAAAGCATCTGCTAAATTCCCTAAATGTCAATGTAAATGTAAGAATGGAAAAAATATTCAACTGAGGTGGGTGGTTCAGTCTTATCGCATGGTGGGGTCTACTAAGTCCCATTGGTTGATCAATATTAAAGTTGATCGTTGTCAGTTGTTGTCAATGACTCAACCAAACAGCATGATTACATGCTATGCTAGAAAGTGATAGCGACAAAAGCTGTTTAACAGTTATTAAAATGCGTAATCTCGTGTTTAAAAAAGTTGTCCGAAGAAGCCAGTCCTGAGTCTGATGATTAGCTGTTTCTATTGGTGTTTTTATAATAAGAGTGACAGTTTCAGATTGACTCTTCATCAAACTTGACGTAAACATTCACCAGAACTGTATGTAAGGGTTAACAGCCCCATCTAGTGCCAGGTGGAAATACCATGCCATGCGTTACCGTAACATCGTGGTTATCTTGGTTTGACTGTCCTGATCAACCAATGGGAATTAGTAGACTTCATCACGTGAATTAGTCCAAACCGCCCACCTCATTTGCATAATCTTTCGTCAAGTGAAAACAAGTAAAAAAAAAAGTGACAAATAAGTAAATAATTTGTTTGTACAATCAATTGTATATGTGTGTGTGTATATATATAGTTTGTTATATATAACTTGTTACATTAACTATATTATTTGACTACATATATTACATATAGCATATCTATATAATGTATCATGCTTGCTAACCCCTGAACAAGCATCACTTCTTACTAGGTGTGTGTGTGTGTGTGTCTGTGTGTGTGTGAGCAAGCGAAAGAGAGAGAGAGAATGTTGTTTTTTGTTGGAATACAAATTAGTTCTTTTGTCCTTTTTTTCCATTTGATTACATTGCAGGGATGAGCTGCCATAAATCCATTCTGTCATGCATGCTCTACAACAGCATACGGTCACACATTTAGGAATGTTGTCCGCCTTGACTCCCTCAGGTAACCCGGGCGTAGTGGGTTTCTACAAGACCTTCATGCAGACTATTCATGCTTCCTTTGGCTATCGATATCCAGTGTGGGCTGTGAGCCATGCTGGCCACTGTGATCCTCCGGTCTCCATGGACATGGTTGAAGGTACCATGCATTTTCAGCCTTGTTCAGAGTATGCACATCTGCACATCTGTGCCCGTGGAGCACTATAGAGCAGTTTACAGTGCTCTTATTCTTATTGTATGGAAATGTTGCCCGGAAAATCTCAACTGAAGAGCCAGAGACGTTGGGATGATAACATTGACCGCTTGGCTGAATTGTAAAAGGAGATGACATGTTATTCTTGCTTTCGTTTCTCTTTGTGTAGATGCCTCATTTGTCGAAGAGGGGGACATATTCGGGTTTAAGGGGCAGATTGAGCACAAACTGGCCTTCCTACGGAAGCATGTTCCCAAGGAAACAAGCTTGGTTCTGCTTGGTCACTCCATTGGCTGCTATATCATTTTGGATATGATGAAGAGAAATCCTGAGCTCCAGGTTAGATTCTGCCATAGCATCACCACAGGAAACAAGTTTTTGCTTCTCATTCTTCACTTTGCAGCGGTCTACAGGTTATAATAGCCTTCTTGCAACCGCATGCACTGATTAAAAAAGGGTGCCTGAGTATATTTTCATTGTAACATTGGTGCTAACGTAGTTGGGCTGGACAATTAATTGTTTTGTAAATGTAATCTGTTAATCACAATGAATAATCGTAATACCCAATGTCGTGAAAATATTTCCACACTAACTTTTTTCAATCAGCCTAGTGCCAAGAAGCACCAAACACCTCTGTCACGGTCGACTCCATCCTCCACACATTTCCAGTTCATTAAAAGTGTCAGAAGGTAGAGAAGGTAATTTAGCAATTAGTGCTGCTGATTTTATCCTCGGCTTCTCTTTAAGTGTTGAGTCGTCCTTGAACTAGGTATCTCACCCCTGCTCTAACCAATCTGGCCCTAACATCCTGTTGCAAAGGCTATGCAGGAGAATGTACTTATTCAGCCAGATGCAAGTGTTGCATCTCTGTAGAATATGTGGAGTGTGGTATTCTTATCAATAATATCATTGATGTCATTGTCCCAGGTCATTAAGGCCATCATGCTCTTCCCAACCATCGAGCGCATGGCCCAGACTCCTCAGGGCCGCATCATGACACCTGCCCTCTGCCACATGCGCTACGTGGCCTACCTGCCACTCTTCCTGCTCTCGCTGCTGCCTGAAAGGCTCAAGACCGCCCTGGTGAAACTGGTGTTTTGCCGCATTCGCTCCCTGGACAGCACTGTGGTGGCAGCCACCGTTGGACTGCTCAGCGGAGACTGCGCAGGTTGGTTTTATTTCAATGTGGCTCTCACTTCAGGGAATACAAAATGTGCCATCTTTCTATAAGAAAGATACGAAATGCAGGGAAAGGCTGAAGAAATTGTACTTCTCTGTTGATCTGTTTTCTCTCTTTTTATAGCCAATGCCATGTATATGGGTGGTCAGGAAATGAAAAGTGTTTTGGACAGAGACAACTTGACAATTACAAATAATTTGAAAAAGGTAAGGGAAACCCAAGATTGTCTGCCTGTGCCAATTTATTTAATTGAAAAACCAAAAAACAATGTAAATAATGTAAATTGTAAAACTACTATTAACTACAATTACAACTTATGGGACACTGTATCTTACTTGTATAATACTCGATTACACATCCATTTTATCCTTTTTCAGCTTGTGTTTTACTACGGAGCTGAGGACCATTGGTGTCCTGTCCAGTATTATCATGAAATCAAGAAAGACTTTCCAAGTGGAGACATAAGACTTTGCAAAAATGGCTTCCGCCACGCCTTTGTGCTCGACACGGGAAAGGACGTTGCTAGGATGGTTATCGAATGGCTATCCAATGATTTAAGGACATGAGTTTGTTCTTGGTACTCTTGGTACCTGGTAGTTTCTTTTTTTTTTCATAATTTGCCACTGAATGGTCATTTTCAAGTGAAGGACTGAAGAAAACATTTGAATGTTTTAGCTTCAGCGCTAATCTCATTCAGTGCAATGATGTACCAAATACAATGGGAAAAGCAAACTCACATCAATGATTACTCACGTTAATAGGTTTTGTTATTTTTGGAGTGGGTAAAAACCTATGAATTTTCTAGTACTGACAGGAGATGACGGGATTATTGTTTAAATGCAGTGGTCTATAAATCAATTTATTTGTTTAAGTTTTTACAGCTGTGATAGGTAAGACTCAAGAGTTGTAATGAGAGAGCAGAAGGACATATTTTGAGACGAAGCCAAAAAAAACTAACCAATCAGGAAAGTAATATGTGATGGATGGCCGTGCCTTTGTGAGCAAATGGCACTCATTTAATAGTGTTTACATTTTACCTACAGCACCTTTAACATATTTTGACGTGACGTGATAAGAGGGTACTTTATTGGATGGGAAATTTGGGATTATGATAATGTAATAAACCATGATTGACTGGACTGCCTAAAGAATACTGCCACCGTCCTTTACTTCCCCAGTCAGGTCCGACCTTATTTCAGTGCAACACAACCAGTGGTATTGATAACATATACTTTGATGAAGAGCGGGAGCTACATTTACATTTACATTTAGGGCATTTAGCAGACGCTTTTATCCAAAGCGACTTACAAAGAGTACATTTGTCATCAGAAGGTGAAACATTTCATTGCTGCTAATACAGTAAGAAAGTTATCAGAACAAGTTTAAAGCATTTCAAGTGCTAGATTAACCATTGCTAGTGTACAACATCTCTGACTAAGTGCCAAGTTACAAAGAGCAATCAAAGTGCCAAATTACAAAGCTTAAAGTGCCAAGATGTACAACAAATAAGAGCATGAGGAGAACATGGAAAACAGTTTTCTGGGGTTGGAGGCAGAGGAGTTGGTCTTACCGGTATTTCCGGATGTTTGTTCTGGTATGCAAACACACACGCACACACGCACACACACACACACACACACACAGCAGTTGTGTGGGTATTTTTATTGTCTACTACTAAAGAAAGCTTAATGAATGTCAGAGAACAATCAAGAGAACTATGCGTCATCTCATGGAGCTACCATGTTCCTGTTCTCTTCCACACCGGCCCATTCTTCCACCCCTCCCTCCTCTTGTTTTTGCATGTCTCCACCTCACCCGCGCTTCCTCCCAGGCTCCGCGAGATCCTGCTGATCGCCACGTCCAAGATCAAGACGCCCATGATGAGCGTTCCTGTGTTGAGCAACCCGGCGGCCCAGACTGAGGCCAACAGCCTCCGCAAGAAGCTCAGCAGAGTGTGTCTGGCCGAGGTGAGCTGGCGCTGCCCCACTCGTTAGGTGTTTGCTTGTGGAGGGCGAAACCTGACCTTCCTGGCTCTCCGTGCTCGGGACCAAAGGGACGATGTGTCCGCATTGTTCCAGACACGGTGTGCCTGGGCAGTTGCTGTGCAGTGCAATCCACGACTGTCATTTACTGTGCTGTTAAATGTGTAATGAGTGAGTGCTTCCCCACTAGCCAGCCACCTCTACACCACCACCATTAGTACTACTCATTTTCTATCAATTTCACCATTGTGTTTCCTGGCAATCAATACAACAGGGAGCTATTACTTTACAGATTCTTCCGAAAAGCATTTAACGAACGTGCGTGTGCCTGCCACAAATGTCAGACAGACAGACAGACAGACAGACAGAAGTACTTTAATGATCCCGAGGGAAATTGCCTTCGTCACAATACTCCAATGCCAAGTACAATATAAATATCTAATAAAATAAAATAAAATAAAATAAGATAAAATAGAATCTAATCTTATGGAAATATATACATAGGAATGATAGTGATATACATTATATACACAAAATATACATACATCCGGCATACACTATTTGTAGTAGCATACACAAGAAGTAGCATGTACGGTAAGCGGGGTTGATAAATGACCAGTTATGAGTTGACCACTAAGGTGGTAGTGACCACACACAGGAGGGAATGGCAGAAGGGAATGACAGACACTCAGAGGGAGGTGTTGTACAGTTTGATGGCCACAGGCAGGAGTCATCCCTGATGACGTCCATGCAGAGAGGTTTGTTCTGCCCTCTCATCCTGAAACTGAACAACCTTCACCGATGTTTTGTTAAGTTAGGCCCACGACACCTCAAGAAGGCTTAACTGTGTATTCCAGCGTCCTGGAAACACACCCCTCTATGCCACCACCGCACAATTCCCTCTAAACCTCACCATTTAGCACCTGCCATCATCGTAGCTTACCGTTGTCCTTGCCAGGAACCCCAACTACCAAGCTTCCTCCGGAGCCAAAGCCACTCACTTGCGCACTTCGCTGCTTGCGACATGCTCTTTGTCGCCAGTTTCATGCACCGTCCGCATATGCCCAACTCCGTTAGGAGTGCAAAAGCAGACTTTGCCACAAAGCCTCGGCAGCCAACTTCCACTGGCCGTACTCGGGCCCTCCATCCTTGCTGCTCTGTGTCCACTGCTAACTCTGCATATCTTGCTTTCTTCCGCTCGTACGCCATGTCAACACGGTCTTCCCAGGGGACCGTGAGCTTGATAAAATAAACCAGCTTCAACGCTTCAGACCACAATAACATGTCTGGTCGTAGCCTAGTGCTAACTATCTCTGCCGGCACCGCTAGCTGCACGCCTAGGTCTACCTTCATTTTCCAGTCTCCGCCCATTCCCAGCTGTCCTGGGAGTGGGCGGAGACCAGGTGTGCGCTTCCTTAAGGAGCTTCTCCTTCACGTACAAATGCCACATCATTACGTACACGCATATACTTAACTTGATTGCGACCAGCCAAGGGGTCCGCTTCCATCAGCCCCTCCCCAACTGCAGTTGCCAAACATTTCAGCACCTGATTGTGCAGTACAATAATATTGTGCAGGGAAATGTGGTAAT
>OMKQ01092411.1:0-12848 GCA_900302335.1 Phycis phycis
GAGCATGTTCCCAAACTTCACCGGGGACCTCTCTAATAAATATAGAAATATACACACACACACCAAAAATACCCTACAAATAACACAGCCTCACCGAGCCCGGGGGACAGACCCTTCCAATCACGGCGTCTCGTTGCCAGTCAGTAGTTGTCGAAGCTAACTAGCGCTGCTGACAAACGCGTTAGCACCAATCAACGCGTTCCGATAAAGCGAATGCTCCTCTTATTGTCTTGTGTGCATCTGAACCGGTAAGTCGTGATTACTGCTGTACTGTGTGTATAACATATGACTTGAAGATTTCGAGGAGATTTCCTCTCCGCTTTTGACACAACGATGATACTTGGGGCCGTCACCCGTGGGAGCAATGCCCGGTTTCAGAAAGCCATTTGATAGATCTGCGCTGAAGACACACTTCATCTGTTCAGCTTGTTGGCAGTCGTCATTATTCTCTGGGGAATCCACTTTCGTCATGTCTCTGCCTCTTTTTGTTGTTCTGATGGATAGAGTGGTTGGTATCATCCAAAACAAGGCTTACTCCTGACAGCTACACAACACTTTACGATGTGCTTCTGACTGCAGTCAAACGACTCCACACAGGACAAATGCGTGGAGGTGGTTATGGGTCGTACTTTGTCTGCGGTAAAATGGGTAGGTTTTGGGGTTTGGTTTTAGTCTTAGGGTTGCCTTTTAAGCAGTGTTCATAGCAAAAGCGAAGGGAACTTTCCCCTTGCGTGAACTTGTGCAAGTAAACATTTCTGTACTTGTGTGAACACATTTCTACTCAGTGACCACATCTGAGATGACCACCTCTGTACACAACATTAAGAGAAAAATGAGGGAGAGAATGAGAAGTTGAGAGAAATGATGGGAAGAAAACAAGAAAAAATATGGAGAGAATGAAAAATCCCCCAAAAAGAGGTAAAGAAAGATTATGGAGGGAACACAAAATCCAAAGAAGGAGGTATAGAAAACAACATAGATGACAAATGTTTGGTTGCAGTTGGACCAGAACCTGTAGCCTCATGTCCAAAACCCTTGTGCTGTACCACTTGAAATTACTATGGGTAATTTCTGATGTGTTCTTTAAAAACAGGTTCACTGGAAGGTAACATCTACAAATCATCATACAAAACATCCCCAAAAAGAGGAATAGAAAAATGATGGTGAGAATAGAAAATAGAGGTATGGAGGTATAGAAAATGAGAGAAATCATTTTTCTTCACCTCCTTTTATGGATTTTTGTGTTCTCTCCATCATTTTATATACCTCCTTTTTGCTATTTTCTATTCTACATTTATCTTCACCTAATTTTTTTTTTTCCTCGTTTAATTTTTCTATTCTCTCCATCATTTTCTATAGCTCCTTCTTGCTTCTCGGATAGGTATGTAACGAGATGTTCAACAAGGTGGACACACGTCTTAGTCTACCTCAGACATAACAGATGCAAGTAGATACTGCTCGTTTCAACTATCTGAACATAACAACACTATTGTTCCTGGGAAGCTCATCACCAAGCTCAAGGACCTAGGACTGAGCCCCGCCCTCTGCAACTGGGTCCTGGACTTCCTGGTGGGCAGACCTCAGGTGGTGAGAGTGGGCAACTTCACTTCCTCCGCACTCACTGTGAACACTGGTGCCCCTCAGGGCTGTGTCCTCAGTCCCCTCTTATACTCTCTGTACACGCACGACTGCATCTCCACTTTCACTTCCAACGCCATCATCAAGTTTGCTGATGACACCACCATCCTGGGACTCATTACAGACGGCGATGAGACTGCCTACAGAGACGAGGTTAGCGCCCTGGCAGAGTGGTGCCAGGACTAAAACCTCTCTCTCAACGTAGGCAAGACCAAGGAGCTTATAGTGGACTGCAGGAAGGTGCAGCGGGGGTCACATAGACACTCACCCATAATCATCAATGGAGGTGAAGTGGAGAGAGTCCACCACTTTAAGTTCCTTGGTGTTCATAAATCTGACGACCTCACCTGGACTCACCACACAGACAGATTTCTGACCACTCCTGGTCAGAAATCCGTGAACCGCTGAACTCTTCCCCCATCGCTACATCAAACCCATTGTCAATAGTCACTGATTTAAACACTTACATGCCGTCATTATTTGATGGGAACATTCAGACCATATAACTCAACACTCTATATATGACCATGTAAAACACTGGATAATACTGTACAATACTTATATGCACTTGCACTTTACTCCTGCACATCTGTATCGTGTCATATTTTACCACTGCTTCCATCAAAGCTCATGTACAACCCTCCAGTTTATGTATGATGTAAATACTTACATTGCTTTCAGTAATGCACTTTATATTTCTACAATGCTGCTACAAATCATTCTCCATTGCTGCTTATTTTCATTCTTCATCTTTCATTGTCCATTGCTGCTCTAGATCCAATAACATGACTGTTATTCTGTACTTATTGTATTTAATTTCATTTAATTACATTTAATTAATTAATTTAATTTGAACTGTTTTCTTAGATTTTCCTTCCATGTTCATTGTACAGTATGACTATAAGTGATGCTGCACATTTGACAACAAAGGACTCGACACTTAAAACTTGAAACAACGTCATCATGACTTACCACTCCCCAAAACCCGCCCATCTTCTCCTCCACCAAACCGGCGAGGACAGACAGCAGTTGCCCTGGGCAACCAGGCACCACATGACTGCATAGCCACTCCTGAATGGCTGAGAGTGAAAAGTTTGAATTATGATAATCCATAACAATTCACGTAATAACACCCTTACCTTCAGAGTGGGAGTCCCCCTCCTGGGCCCACATGCGCAGTGCGGGGGGCTCCACAGTGTACTGACGTGCACTCCACACACACTGCTTGTATCTGCATCTGCAGTAACCAGGAGCAGTGAGTGTGTGTGTGTGTGTGTGTGTGAGTGCACGTGAGTGAGGGTGAGTGGGTGTACATCTCTCTATATATATAAAGATGTACACCAAACAGTCTGAGTACTTCCGAGTCGACCCTCATCAGGGAGAGTGAGACGCCGGCCATCTCCAGTGATGTCATGAACGACCCTGACATCACCCTGGCAACCACCACCCTGCGGGCCTCTGTAACCCTGTAACCATGGAGACCAGCCATAACTGTTTATTGTTTACACTTTGACTGCCCTTATCCATGGTTAGGTTAGGTTTCTTACACATATTTTCATAGAGTTAACTAATTTGTCATGAAGTCAAACATTTTAGCTTTGTGGTATTTCTAATGATATGTAAAAAGCAGCTGAGCGTTCAGGCTACAGCCGGTGGTCGATCCTTGATGGTTTGGGCTGAATGTGCACCAGAGCGGTTGTGTTCCATTTAAATCCCTCACTCCTCTCCCGACCACTTTGCTCTCCAAGTGGCCACACACACACACACACACACACACACACTTACCCAGTGTAAAGAGTGCAGCTCCACTAGGGAGTGATTCGCTCATCCGGTGTAGCGAATCATGCGCAAGACGATGAGTCGGGGATTGCGACTCAGGGAGTCGGGTGGAAGATCCAAGTAGGGAGTGATTCGCTCATTATCATTGTGCATATGAATGCACAACCTAGATATCGCTTTTGTTGTGCATATGAATGCACACTCTAGATTCTAGACGCTAGATTTTAGATGCTTTTCCGTATTATTATTCTTCACACAAGATTTCTGCAATGGAGGCTAAACGACTGAACTTCGAGATTTCATTGAAACTGTATTACAAAGGTCTACTTCCATATAGCTGTGCTATGTATTTGAAATTTTTGTAAACTTTTTTTTTGCGACTAAAAATGCAAAAACCATGTATGTCATGTAGTGCTATAGTAGTGCTATA
Source organism: Phycis phycis (assembly GCA_900302335.1). NCBI lineage: Eukaryota > Metazoa > Chordata > Actinopteri > Gadiformes > Phycidae > Phycis > Phycis phycis. The sequence continues at coordinate 3,848 of OMKQ01092411.1, forward strand.
TCTTTAAGAGGAACTTTATATTGAATGTATAATTGGGGAACATGTTTAATGAAACACAGGCAGTCAGAGAATTCCAGTGAAGGAACAGCAGTGACTTAAAATGCGTGTCCGTGTCTATGATTCAATTCAGTAGAGAACTCAAAATACAACATTGGCGACGAGAGGTGGTTGAGCACAAGTAAGGGAAACTAAATCAAGATGGAGTGAGTATCCCGATGTTTGAGTGCTTCAAAGACCCAGGTACGCTAGGACAAAGGTGGACTCGATGGCTAACGTCTTCTGAACTTTTTGCTGGTGGAAAGGGTCTCATAGTTGTAGACAACACACCTGCAGCAATCTTACATCGTAGGAGAGTATTAGTTTTACATCATGCAGGACCAGACGTTCAGGACATCTTTTTTACCTTGCCTAAAACAGGGGAACCTGCCGATTATGCAGCTGCAGCGTGAGCTTTGGATAATTATTTTGTGTCGCGCGTGACCACAGCTTTTTTCGCAGCAAACGTTCCATGTACATTTGCAAAAACAAGGGGAGACTGTGCAACAGTTTCGCAGAGTTCATTGTGATGAAAGAACATGGGGAGCCACTGATATTGCAACAATACAGGATCTGAAACAGTCAGTGATGACACAATACCCTGATGTTTTCAAAGGGGTAGGAAAATTGAAAACAAAGCATGAAATTCTGCCAGTTGCACAGCCCTTAAGACGAATACCATTCAACCTGAGGGGACCTGTAGAGAAATAAATAAAAAATAAAAGAGCTGTAAGACATGGACATATTCGAAGCAGTCAATGGCCCTACTCCATGGGTCAACCCCATAGTAATTCTGCCTAAATCCAACTCTGAAATAAGGCTGTGCCTGAACATGCGTCAGGCAAACCATGCCATAGTGAGAGAACGATACCCCATACCTACCGTGGATGAAGTCCTGCAAAGCATGAATGGGTCCAAAGTGTTCAGCAAACTGGATCTGAAGTGGGGCTATCACCAGTTGGAATTGACCCCAGCATCACACCAGATCACAACGTTCACCATTCACAATGGAATCTACAGGTATAAAGGACTGATCTTCGGCATGTCCTCAGCTAGTGAGCAGTACCAACATGAAATTGCCTCTGCAGTAGCTGGAATAGAGGGCGTCGAAAAGATCTCAGATGACATTGTCACTCATGCGGTGGACCAAGTGACACATGACCAGCATCTGCATGGTGTTCTGAAATGCCTACAGCAGTGTGGACTCACGGTGAATCCAGACAAATGCAAATTCAATATGGATCGCTTCGACCTCATGGGAATCCTGCTGACGGACAAAGGAATTGGACCTACTGAAGAGAGGGTCAGAGCGATCATGGAGGCCAGAGAGACGGAAAATGTCTTGGAGGTGAGAAGCTTTTTAGGTCTTGTGTGCTACAGCAGCCGGTTCATACCTGGATTTGCAACGGTGGCTGAGCCACTTCGACGTCTGATTAGAAAAGACATTAAATTTGTGTTTGGTCCAGAGCAAAGAAAGACATTTAATGAACTCAAAGATGCCTTAGCAAAAGCTAACAATTTAAACAAAGTTGTCCATGTGCCAGGTAAAGCCAACATCGCTGACTCATTGTCACGGCTTCTATGGAAGACAGCCATGAATGAGAAGCATGCGCACGAATCGGAGGAGTGTGTGCGGTTTGTCACTGTGAGTGCCATCAAACGCCGTAAACACAGGACATTTTGAAAAATGCATGCCTTATGCACCTGCTGTGAATTAATTACGTGTAATGGGCTACATTGTACTGAGAGGCACACGCATCGTGCTTCCAAAAGCTTTGCACCCAAGAGCACTCATGCTCGCACATGAGGGACTTTTAGGGATAGTAGGGACAAAACAGCACCTCAGAAGTAAAGTCTGAAGGCCAGGTATCAACAAGGCCGCAGAAAAGTTCTGTAAAGCATGCCAAGGGTGCCAGATTACGACCCGATGCACTCAAACCCCTAAGACCGACACCACTTCCAGAGGGGCCATGGCAAGACTTAGCTGTAGACCTACTAGATCCTCTACCATCAAGACACTGCATCTTAGTAGTGGTGGATTACTACGGCAGATACTACGAGTATGATGTACTTACCTCCACAACCACCGACAAACTGATCGATAGTCTTGAGAATATATTTAGCCGACATGGTCTGCCAGTGACCCTGAAATCTGACAATGGGCCACAATTCAAGTCAGATGAATTCAGAGACTATTGCACAGAAAATGAAATCACACACCTCAGAACAACACCAAAGTGGAACGCCAAAATGGCTCACTCATGAAGCGCATCAGAATTGCTGGATTAGACTGGCAAAAAGAACTTGGGCATTATGTCACTGTGTATCGAGGAATTATACACAGCATAACCGGAATAAGCCCTGCCGAATTGTTGTTCAACAGGAAGATGAGAGGCAAGCTGCCCTGTTGACTATTCTCATTAAAACGTATTTGCAGCGTGTTGCTGGATAAGTAAAAAATGCAGTTATGTGTTAAGATTGAAAATCCAGTCTTAGTCTTATTTTTTAAGACTGATGCTTTGAATTTAAAGAAAGAATTTATACGAAGAATGAAATTCCTTTAGTTTTATGTTATTGGAAGAAGTTAATGTATATAGATGCTTGTAACCTAGAATTCTGATTTGAAGGATATATGAGTTATCTGGGAGCTAGAGTTTAAATTCAAGTAAAGGGGGAATATCATGTACTGAGTAGTGCTATGCATGAACTTTATATTGAATGTATAATTGGAGAACATGTTTAATTTAACACAGGCAGTTGGAGAATTCCAGTAAAGGAACAGCAATGAGTTAAAATGTGTGTCCGTGTCTATGATTCAATTCAGTAGAGATCTCAAAATACAACACTGCCATAGAGATAGCATTGAGCCTAGCTTTCCATTGTTACGTTTGACCGCTATTTGCTTCCCCACAATCATCTGGGCGGCATAGCTCAGTGGTTAGAGCGTGTGTTTCACATCCGGAGGGTTGGCTAAACCAAATTATTACGGGCAGGCGCATTGTAAGTGGCCGCTAGGGGTCGCTAGAGGTCATTAATTTGTTGTCAAATCATTCATATGACTGGGTGGAGGCTGTGAGCCCAGGAACCTGTATAGCCGATCGACAATTGCACTTGCCAGGGCTTTCTCGGCAAGTTTTACTTGTCTTGGAAGCTCTATGACATACGTAAGTTAACACATTGGTGTTGCTTACTCTGTAACATTTCTAAGTTATGTATTACCATGTATACGTTTGTGTCTGTTTGTGAAGTTCTTTATCTCGTGTGCCCTGCCTTTGTGTGCTGTTTAATTACATCAATCAATTAAGCTAACATGAGAAGGCATCCAACCTGAAGTTTTGCACCCTTGGCAAGCAGAGCGAGGTCTGTATTGTTTGGCTCAGTGTGAGAGATGTTTGTAAAATGTTTACATTGACGTTGTGGTCGGTTACCAGAAATGTTGCTGACTAAGCGGCACTAAATATTAATTAATTAATTTTCATATTCATTTCATTCATGTGTTTGTTTTTCTGAGTATACTGTAAGTAATTTTATGTGTAAATGCAGATGTTGCACTGTGGAAATTGAGGATTTGTTTGTCATGTGAAAGGTTTTTAATCAGCTATTTTGTGTTTTATTTTTAGTTTTCACGGTGCTAAAGGTGATTCCTGAACAATAAATACGATTGTACCCGTAAGAGACTCTCTGCCATTATTAAAGAAGTCAAGGGCTGCTACACGCGTCGTTAGACCTGGGCATTCGAGGCTATAGCCCCGGATCTCTGTGCCGTCAAATAAAAAAAACACCGTAATAATGATGAAAATCAGTGGTGAAGCTAGACCTTTTTTGGTCTAGCTTGCCTTAGCCCACCCTATCGTTTCGTCCTCAAACCTACGATATTCAAAATCCCCAGAACCTAGAGCCGCCCCTTCTTCTTTTCGTGTCTTTGAAGCTTTTTATATGACAGTTTCCCATTTCTTTACAGAGTCCTTTGCAATGCAAGATCCTTTGAGCTGCACTGGTTGGGTAGTAGGGGGTAGACAAGGCAGTGCTGCATTGTATGGTCCTCTTCTCCACATTCACAGGTGGTTTGGCCAGGTTCGGGGATCAAGGTAGAAGCGTTCACGTTGCGATCCCTGTCAAGTGATACCACCAATATTACTCGCGAATTCTACCAAACACTTTGAAGCCAAGCCGAAAGGGTCGCCCCTGACTTCTGGGCTACAGCCCCGGATGTTTTTGCCCGTAATCAGCAATGTCCCTGATTACGGGCATTCCTATGCAAAAGTAATTCCTTGTGTGGAATAAATTTTTTGTAGTTATTAATGTCAGTGGTCAGAAACAGTGGACTACGAACAAGTTTCTTTAGCGATCAGGCAAATTTGACTTAAGTGACTCAAGTGACTGCACAACCCGGATTATGCTTGTGAGTCACTTAACCCATATAACCACATAACCCGAATCCTTACAATGATCCAAGTTGACCATCACTAGTACAGAGCGATTCATGTGCTATGTTATCACGGTCGGGGACCCTGACTCAACATAGCGAATCATGCGCGAGACAGTGAGTCGGGGTCCCGACTAAACATTGAGCATGTTTTGCTATGTTATCACGTAGCAAACTCAACATAGCAAATCATGCGCTATGAATAGGGTGACCAGATTTCTTGAACCAAAAACCAACAGACTTTGCACGTGACCATAATGCGCGTGCGCACACACACGCACCCCATTACATGAATGAATGCCGGACTTTGAAAATGGGAATAATCAAGACAGCATTGTGATGGCGAACAGGCCTAATCATAGGCATCATTTATCGATTTGAAACAAAGAAGTAGGGCTGGCCGATAAATCGATATTAATGATTAACTCAAGTGTGTAGTTTACATCGACTTGTTTGAATGAAAATCGGTTTTCTCTTTAACATCCACCAACGCTTCCCTCTGGGTTCCCGTAGTTCGGAATGGGCTCAGCCCTCCCCCCACACAGCATGCATTTGTCATGGTGATACACAAACAACATGGCAGCGAGCGGAGAACTTGCACGGTGTCATCCGTTATTTGGAATTGGTTTGCGTTCGCAAAGACAGATTTAGACCAGACAACACCCCGTTGCAAAGTATGTTTTAAGTCTGTTGCTAGCAAAGGCAGCAGTGCAACAAATTTACTGCAGCACCTCCTGCCGAGTGGGAGAAATGTTGCACCCAGCGGAATGAAAAAGACCGCGGCACCACAAGTACAGCTGCCAAAAAACAATCCACCGTATTACAATCATTTTCAAACTGCATCCCACATGAAAAGCCGGGGTTTGTTAACATGAAGTTTTCGACCCCAGGTATGTGCTACCAAGGCGAAAGTACTTCTCTGAAGTTGCCTTGCCTCAGCAATATAATATATAATATATATAATACAATAGCACACAACAACGGGTCACAAAGGAGTTGGAAGAGGTGTCCTTTTACTCTGCCACCACAAATTTATGGTCAAGTCATGCATCGTAGGCCTGTTGTAGGCTTGTCTTCCTGGCGAAGAATGTATAGAAAAGAGGATGTTCAAACCAAAACAGCACAACAAAAAAGCATCTTATGCTCTCATGCACTGATAATTAATGCTGTTGAATGTTTAGTTTGCACTTCATAAGAACTACTTCCAATCTACTGCAAGATGTTCAACTTGTGTTTAAAGAAAATCAATTTCAATCGTAAATCGGATTCTTTGTGAAAAAATTGTCACCATCGGAAAACGCACAATTTTAATTGGTCATCAATGCACTGCGAGTCCTGTGTACATAGCAACAAGCATGAGACTGTGTCAAATCCGGTCGCCCCGTCTCTCCCCATTGGCACTGACCTTGAAGTGAGGGCCGACCTCTCGGAACTGCCAATCGGCGGTCAAGAAGGCAGACTCCATCTCGGCCTATGCTTGCCTCCAGACCCTCCACTTCCTGTCCCTTACTGAAACCTGGATCACTCCAGACAACTCCAGACAACACGGCCACCCCGGCTGCCCTTTCTACCGCCTACTCCTTCTCACACACCCCAAGACCCTCAGGGCGAGGAGGGGGGACTGGACTCCTCATCTCACCCAAGTGTTCCTACCAGGTGCTTCCCCTGGAACACCTGACCAGATCAGCGTTTGAACTCCACACTGTTGCTATCACCGTTCCCATCAAGCTCTACATTGCTGTCTGTCAGTGTGTGTACAGACAGAGAGAGGGGAGAGAGAGCAAGAGAGCAAGAGAGAGGCAGGCACTGCCCGGCTGGACTGCGTGTGGACCAGTAACGGAGCGCCTCTCTTTGTGTGTGTGGAGGTCGGAGAGGCTTGGTCCTCCAGGTCGCATCAACACCCGGGATGTCAAGCATAGATCCCGCTGCGAAGCACAAACGGATCCTACAGGAGATCGCAAGCACTGCTAATGTCTTGCTAACAACACTGAGGATTGCTACTCGTTATCCCAGTTACTGTTTTTGGTGACGTTGGAGTGGTTACGTTTGATTTTGGTCCGTGAGGGGAGCTGGCGTGTCTTATTGTGGCGAGCAGATTTACATTTAGGGCATTTAGCAGACGCTTTTATCCAAAGCGACTTGCAAAGAGTACATTTGTCAGCAGAAGGTGAAACATTTCATTGCTGGGCCTGTTTTGAAAGTAAAGAAGTCAACTTCGCCCTCAACGTCAGTTCACTGAGTGTTTGGGTATAAGGGGAAGTTGAGTTAAGAGGATATAGTGGTAAGCAACCACGACCAAGTGTTGTACTCGTTCACTCCTAACCACTGGCCGTGTCGTGTTCGTGACGTCACACAGGATCCCCGCCGTGGTCTTTGTAATGTCACGCAGGGTCGATCAGCTGCTGGAGTGGATGAGCCCCCCCCCCTCGCCCCGCTTTCTCTTCTTAGTCACACCCTCCCAGCCTCACCCACACTGTCCTCACCACTTCCGCTCCCTATAGTGATGTCACCTCTCAGGTTCATCAATTTCTCCTGTGAAGACTATCTATACCCTGCTGCTGACCCTGTCTGTCTGTCTGTCTGTCAGTCTGTATGTCTAATGGTATGTTGGTTAACTAGCAGTAGTTTCCAACCAAAGCAGTGTTTTTTCCCTCATGCCTTTGATACGTTTTGTTGGAGAATGTTGAGCGACTAGCCCCTAGGTGTGTGTGTGTGTGTGTGTGTGTGTGTGTGTGTGTGTGTGTGTGTGTGTGCGAGTATTTAACTGGAAAGACAACCACAAAGGAATACGCACTCCATAATTCACATCAAATCAAATGCACACCACAGATATAGTGTGTGTGTGGTCTTATCTCTTATTAGTGATTCCATTCACACTGCGGGTCAACCTGGCGACTGTTATTGTAATCACTACCACGTGTATGACCTGTGTATGGATATCTACACATATATACACTGCTCAAAAAAATTAAAGGAACACTTTGAAAACACATCAGATCTCAAGGGGGAAAAAAATCATGCTGGATATCTATACTGATATGGACTGGGTAATGTGTTAGGAATGAAAGGATGCCACATCGTTGATGGAAATTAAAATGATCAACGTAGAGACGGCTGAATTCAAAGACAAACCGAAATTCCATTGCAGCAACTCGAAATGGTACTCAGTACTTTGTATTGCCCCCACGTGCTTGTATGCATGCCTGACAACGTCGCGGCATGCTCCTAATGAGACGACGGATGGTTTCCTGGGGTATCTCCTCCCAGATCTGGACCAGGGCATCACTGAGCTCCTGGACAGTCTGAGGTGCAACCTGGCGCCGTCGGATGGACCGAAACATAATGTCCCAGAGGTGTTCTATTGGATTTAGGTCAGGCGAGCGTGGGGGCCAGTCAATGGTATCAATTCCTTCATCCTCCAGGAACTGCCTGCATACTCTCGCCACATGAGGCCGGGCATTGTCGTGCACCAGGAGGAACCCAGGACCCACTGCACCAGCGTAGGGGCTGACAATGGATTTCATCCCGATACCTAATGGCAGTCAGGGTGCCGTTGTCTAGCCTGTAGAGGTCTGTGCTTCCCTCCATGGATGTGCCTCCCCAGACCATCACTGACCCACCACCAAACCGGTCATGCTGAATGATGTTACAGGCAGCGTTAACGTTCTCCACGGCTTCTCCAGACCCTTTCACGTCTGTCACATATGCCCAGGGTGAACCTGCTCTCATCTGTGAAAAGCACAGGGTGCCAGTGGCGGACCTGCCAATTCTGGTGTTCTACGGCAAATGCCAATCGAGCTCCACGGTGCCGGGCAGTGAGCACAGGGCCCACTAGAGGACGTCGGGCCCTCAGGCCACCCTCGTGAAGTCTGTTTCTGATTGTTTGGTCAGAGACATTCACTGGCTCTGGCAGTGCTCATCCTGTTCCTCCTTGCACAAAGGAGCAGATACTGGTCCTGCTGATGGGTTACGGCCCATCAGCAGGCCCTGTCCAGCTCTCCTAGAGTAACTGCCTGTCTCCTGGAATCTCCTCCATGCTCTTGAAACTGTGCTGGGAGACACAGCAAAACTTCTGGCAATGGCACATATTGATGTGCCATCCTGAAGGAGTTGGACTGCCTGTGCAACCTCTGTAGGGTCCAGGTATCGCCTCATGCTACCAGTAGTGACACTGACCCTAGCCAAATGCAAAACTAGTGAAAAACAGTCAGAAAAGATGAAGAGGGAAAAAATGTCAGTGGCCTCCACCTGGAAAACCATTCCTGTTTTGGGGGTCGTCTCATTGTTGCCCCTCTAGTGCACCTGTTGTTAATTTCATTAACACCAAAGCAGCTGAAACTGATTAACAACCCCCTCTGCTACTTAACTGACCAGATCAATATCCCAGAAGTTTAATTGACTTGATGCTATACTCTGATTAAAAAGTGTTCCTTTAATTTTTTTGAGCAGTGTATATTTAGTATCCAAAATCTAACATTGTACTGCTAGAATTACGATAGATTTTATCACCTAACACCTCAATAATATAGAATTCATTTT
>OMKQ01092414.1:0-11327 GCA_900302335.1 Phycis phycis
TGCTTCAGGACACCCCTGGGCCAACCAAGCCCGAAAGGCCTCCTTCTTCAGCTTGACGGCCTTCTTCAGCTTGACAGCCTCCTTCACCGCTGGTGTCCACCAGCGGGTTCTTCGGTTACCGCCACGACAAGCACCGATGGCCTTCCGACCACAACTCCTAGCAGCCGCCTCTGCAATGGAGGTTTTGAACATGACCCACTCGTCTCCACCAGACGTTCCCAGTTCCTCACCACACGTTTGGATTTACCAGGTATGTCCGGCAGCCTCCCCCGCCATCTGATCCAACTCACCACCAGGTGGTGATCAGTTGACAGCTCTGCTCCTCTCTTCACCCGAGTGTCCAAGACATACGGCCGCAGATCTGATGATATGACCACAAAGTCGATCATCGATCTTTGGCCTAAGGTGTTCTGGTACCACGTACACTTATGACCCTCCCTATGCCCGAACATGGTGTTCGTTATGGCCAATCCATGGCTAGCACAGAAGTCTAATAACAAAGCACCACTCGGGTTCAGATCAGGCAGGCCGTTCCTCCCAATCACCCCCCTCCAGGTTTCTCCATCGTTGCCCACGTGAGCGTTGAAGTCTCCCAGTAGAACTACAGAATCCCCAGATGGGGCCCCTTCCAGGACACCATCCAGACACTCCAAGAAGATACTCTGAACTGCTGTTCGGTGCATAAGCACACACAACAGTCAGAGCCTTCCCCTCCACAACTTGTAGTCGCATAGAGGCGACCCTCTCGTTCACCGGGGAGAACTCCAACACAGCGGCGCTCAGCCGGGGGCTTGTGAGTATCCCCACACCCGCCCGGCGCCTCTCACCCTGGGCAACTCCAGAAAAGGAGAGAGTCCAGCCCCTCTCCAGAAGTTTGGTTCCAGAGCCAGTGCTGCACGTTGAGGTGAGCCCAACTATATCTAGTTGGTACCGCTCCACCCCCCGCACCAGCTCCAGCTCCTTCCCCGCCAGAGAGGTGACATTCCATGTCCCTAGAGCAAGTCTGCGATGCCGGGGATCAGCACACCCAGGCCCCCGCCTTTGCCTGCCGCCCGGCTTGCATAGCACCCGACCCCGATGCATTCCTCCTGTTTGAGGTGGCCTGGGCCCATGAAGTGTGCTCACACCAGCACATTGTATCGCTGTGTTGCAGCAAAACAATATCTAAAATGATGAATAGAGATAACATTTTTTTTTTTTTTTTACAATAATTGTGTTTTACATTCAGCATTTATTGTACACCCTGTGTTCATTCCCTCTGTGTTTTGGGTTTGGGTTTTGAGTTTTTCTCATCTGAACGCCAATCTTTAGGCAAGTGTTGTATAATGTTTACTTGGGAAGCCCCTCCAGACTGTAACTGCGTTTAAAGGGATTCACCAAAATGTCTGTAAATTAGATATTGTTAATGTCTTACCCAGATGTGGTTTAACAGGTGGTTTAATTCGAAATTCAACTATTTGGAAATGTGTTCTGAATAGTCGCTTATTCAAAACGTCATTAACAACACAACAAGATTGTAATTGGTCTACAAACACACAAGTACTGCTGCACTATTTTCGGCGCTGTGATTCTGGACACAAGTTTCATTCTGAAACTTCACTGTGCAGATGCGCAGGCACATTTTTGTTTGTACTGCAGTCACTGTTAAGCTAAAGAAAAGGACTCCCTTGTAATGGCAGAATAGAAACTGTAACTTATGAGGGCAGAGCCGATGCTCAGGTGTGTGTGTGTGTGTGTGTGTGTGTGTGTGTGTGTGTCAGGTCTCTGGTGCTGAAGTGCAGCAGCTTCCGTCACGCCCGCTGGTGGGGTCAGAGCATTGAGAGCTTTGTGAGGACCAATGGGAAGGCCTTCCTCCGAGAGCACCGCTTTGGTTCCTTTGCACAGGAAGAGGAAAGCATACCTGCCAAATGGTAGAGAGCTGTTGTTGAAAGATTAACATAAAACATTGCTCCAAAAGGGTAAAAATAAATGCTCATTAAAAAGATAATATTTTTGAGTGCACAATGATTTATACATTTCCATCAACATAGTTTTGGTATCACAACTGTGTATGTAATGTATGTTTTTTTTATGGCAGTTTCTTCTACTTTAGGCTGCTTTTTTCTCTCTCTCTCGCCATCTCTCTTTCTCCCTCTCCCCCTCCCTTCCATTGTGTATCCTTACTGCAGTTACTGAAACATTAGGGAGCATTTCCTATTAATATGTAACTATTTGTTAACATTACAACGTATATATCGACAATTAGTCGATATATAAACGATTAGTCGCTCTTGACTTGTGCAGGTATGTGAATGGAAAGACATACATGGAGGACGTGGCAGATGCTCTGGAGGAAGCCCAAGAAGAGATTTTCATCACTGACTGGTGGTGAGTACACACCCGTCACTGTTATTATGAACACAACTGGAAGTGGTTATGGGTGTAAGCTGAAAGGTACTGTGTTCCATCCAACCAATATCCAACAGCATCCTTTAGCAAGATGCCTATTCCGTTTATACACGCTGCCCCTTGATTACCTGATTTCACAATAAGTTGCTTTGCATCAGTGTCTGCTAAATACGTAGTAGTGGTGGTGGTGGTGGTGGTATTAGTGAATAAGCAACAAAGTAATTGTTTTCAATGTCTATTCAGTATTTATGTGTAAGTATTTATGTGTATGTTTTATATATATGTAACTTAAACATTTCAATCGTGTTTCTCTGCACTTATGACTGATACAGGATTGCTATATTTTCATCAAATTCAACCTAGCTCATTGGTTGCATGTAGCCATCACCAAATGGATGCCAATCAAACCCCTACTAAAATGCCTCAATCGAATGCTAACAGAATAAGCCTTATGCTAAAATCATTTTAATAAAATTTTCCCTCATCAATCTACACTCAATACCCCACAATGACAAAGTGAAAACAGAATTTTTGAAATTTTTGCTCATCTATTAAAAAGTAAAAACTGAAATATCACATTAACATAAGTATTCAGACCCTTTACTCAGTACTTTTGAAGCACCTTTGGCAGCGATTACAGCCTCAAGTCTTCTTGGATATGACGTGACAAGCTTTGCACACCTGGATTAAGAGAGTTTCTGCCATTGTTTTCTGCAGATTCTCTCAAACTCTGTCAGGTTGGATGGGGACCGTCAGTGGACAGCCATTTTCAGGTCTCCAGAGATGTTTGATTGGGTCATTGTCATGTTGGAAGGTGAACCTTCGGCCCAGTGTGCTCTGCACCAGGTTCATTAAGGATATATCTGTTCTTTGCTCCGTGCAGCTTTCCCTCAACCCTGACCTAGTCAGTGCCACTGAAAAACACCCCCACAGCATGATGCTCCCACCATCATACTTCCCCGTTGGGATGGTATTGGGCAGGTATTGAGCGGTACATGCTTTCCTCCACACATAACGCTTAGAATTGAGGGAGAACAGTTCATCTTTCTTTTTTTAAGCCCTTTATTTGTCCCACAAACAGGGAAATTTATAGTTATCTGTATTTTGACCCATCCTATGGTACGTAAGAGCAGTGGGCTGCTTTGTTCAGCGCCCGGGGAGCAAGTTGGGGTTCAGTGTCTTGCTCAAGGACACCTCGACATGCAGACAGTTGGAGGAGGGGGATCGAACCATCGACCCTACAGTTAGTGACGACCCGCTCTATCCACTGAGCTACTGCCGCCGTCGTGAAGAACAGAGAATCTTGTTTCTTACAGTCTGAGAGTCCTTTAGGTGTTTTTTTCGCAAACTCCAAGCGGGCTTTCTTGTGTCTTTCACTGAGGAGAGGCTTCCCTCTGGCCACTCATAAAGCCCAGATCGGTGGAGAGTTGCAGTGATGGTTGTCCTTCTGGAAGTTCTTCCCATCTCCACGCAGGATCTCAGGAGCTCAAGCAGAGTGAACATCGGGTTCTTGGTCACCTCTCTTACCAAGGCTCTTCTCCCCGATTGCTCAGTTTGGCTGGGTGGCCAGTTCTGGGAAGAGTCCTGGTTGTTTAAAACTTATTTCATTTAAGAATTATGGAGGCCACTGTGCTCTTGGGACCCTTCAATGCAGCATATATCTTTTTGTAGCTTTCCCCAGATCTGTGCATCAACACAATCCTGTCTCTGAGCCCTGCAGGCAGTTCCTTTGACCTCATGGCTTGGTTTTTGCTTGGATATGCATTGTTAGCTCTGAGACCTTATATAGACAGGCATTTCCAAATCATGTCCAATCAATTGCATTTAGCACAGGTAGACTCCAATCAAGGCAGACTCCATCTCAAAGATGATCAAGAGAAATGCCCTAAATGTAAATGCTAAATGTCCTAAATGTAAATGGAAGGCACCTGAGCTAAATTTCATAGTGTCACAGCAAAGGGTCTGAATAGTTATGTCAATAGGCGTTTTTATACAGGACAGCAACCCACCAATTTGGCTTTTTTGCTTGGTCCAAGAATTTAGACCGATGTGCACTGTTGTGTGACCCACAGCCAAGAGTTTTAAAACCAGGAAACAGCTGATCACAGCAGTCAGTTCATCACTTCTTCCGCGCACAGCATAAAAAACCATAGAAACTGCATTTGCGATGGAAGAGATCTGAAAATGTGCAGTGCATCAGACCACAGTGTTTCTTGTTATCCCGCCATTGTTGTTTTGAAACTGACACATCAATATTTTTCCAACGCATATGTTATCACTGTTCACGCCCAACTTCGTGCTTCACATCACGTCACATGTTTACACCTACCCCAGTGGCGGCTTTTTTTTAAAAGAATGAATGTTTATACCTCCAGATCACACAGACAACACGGCAGATTGGAGCCTTTACCTGGGTGCAAATGTGGCACATTTTCTAAAATCTTTATCTAAAAATGGCTAACGTGATATTTCAGTTTTTCCGTTTTAATACATTTGCTAACATTTCTAAAATTCCGTTTTTGTTTTGTCATTATGGGGTATTGAGTGTAGATTGATGAGGGAAAAATTCATTTAAATGATTTTAGCATAAGGCTGCAACATAACAAAATTTGAAAAAAGGTGAAGGGGTCTGAATACTTTCTGAATGCACCGTACTGCACCGTGAGCTGTAGCTCACTGCTAACATGTAGATGTAACGTAGTGCTAACATGTATGATCTAGCTGACTGTAGAACATCACTAACATGTAGTTCTAGTATACTGCTCAAATCTAATGTGTAGCTGTAGTAAGGAGCATATCTATATTCCCAGGGTAATATGTTCCAAGGTCTCTCTAATTTTAAACTGTTCCCAAGTTTAAAAGCAAAAAAACATTTTACTCAAACTATTGTTTGGGTTTGAGCATACAACTACCCAGAATGTCTTATTGATTCATGCCATACGATTAAACATCAATGTTCTTTTTGAATACGGTCTTTGGACCACAACATAAAAAGGTAAATGTAGTGAGGTAAGACTATATTGACCAACAAAAATGGTCATATCTAACCCGCGAATGCAAAAGTATGCACATTTCTAGCATGAGTGTCAAGTAAAGTTTTCTTTTTTTTATGTTTTCTTTTTATTTGAGTAGAAAGTCAACAGGTACAAAGGTTCTTACACTGTACATGGTTGTTCTTGAGACGGAAAGATAAAAAAAGGGTCTGTGTGGAGCAGAGAACCAGAGGGGTTACAATACCAATGATGCATTCACTTGAAAACTGTTCTTTATGGGTTGACAAACTCAATCCATCCTTTCCAGGTTTTATCAAACATAACAGTCCTGAGTCTCATCGCAAATGTAAAATTTTCCATTACAAAGATACTGTGCATCACATTAAGCCAGTCTGCTAATGTGGGCGATCCTTGACTTAACCATTTTTCCGTGATTGCTTTTTTACTAGCCACCAACATTATTATAAACATGTACACTTTGGAAGAGCCAAGAAGCTGTTGTGGCATGTTACCTAAGTACACTTTACTTTTTCCATGCTATCACTGACTGTTTTCCAGTAGTGGCTAATCCCAGAGCATTCCCAAAACACATGGTAGTGATTTGCTCTCTCAGTCCCACAGCCTCTCCAGCATGCATTCTGCCTCACCCTGGGCTGTTGGACTGGTGTTATAAAAAACTAGGACCCTGATTTTCCAGTTAAACTCTCTCTAAGACCGTGAGTCGGTGAGTTTATTGATTTCCATTGCCTATCATGGCAATGATAGGCACTCCTCCATTGATAATACAAAGTTTCCTTCACTTTGCCACTTTTCTTTAATGTAGGATGTACTCACCCACTCAGCTCTTGAAGGCCATCGTATAGTTTAGAGATTGTTTTAAGACCTGAATCTACTCGATATGCTGAAGTAAAAACTCTTAGTATTCAAGTCTCAGATCCTGATTTTCCCAGCTCATCTTTTGACCACTGTGAACCAGGTTTTGACCGAAATGTGTATGGATTGGGCTTTTCTCCTATAAATAGCCTGTAGCGGGAGTAGGGTTAGGGAGGGTTAGGGAGTATTGGTATTCAATGGACTTCCATATTGCTGAATAGTCAGGGTTGCAAATATTTGCCATGGGTTTGATCTGAGCTGCCTGGTAATACATTTTAAGGCAGGGGAGAGCCAGACCCTCTTTGTCCTTAGGCACTTGGAGGGTTTTATATCTGACTCTTCGCTTCTTTCCCTGCCAGAGGAATCTTGAAATCCACTTGTCCCAATCTCCAAATTTCTTACCTTGAACTTCCACTGCTAGTGTTTGAAATAAATACAGCAACCTTTGGAGTATGATAATTTTGTGGTGGGAATTCTGCAACAAGTCAATAGTTCCTATCTTAGCTGTTTAGGAATAAAGAGTCATTCAAACCGATAATCTATACTGGCTAATTTATTAACACAAGTACAAAAAACAAACACACAATAATCCAAGATCTCAGATGAGAGTTCGCTCTGCGTCTCTCTATTCACTTCGCAGGGAGAAGTCCAACGCATTGACAAAAGCAAGCATTACTTATACAGTTTACATGGGGAATGATTTACAAGGCAGGACAGAAAGAAATCCTTTCAACCCCCAGCCTGATCTGGTGAAATGGTCTATTAATTGTTTACATTTTCTTGATAACAAAAGGCAGGAATTTTGAGGTCGGCTTTGATCCCCAACAAAATGAAAGTAAGTAAGCATATGGGCCTTTAAGGTGATAATCAGTTGACACCTTAGCTTATTTCCCTGTGACCTCTTCACACACCCATTGGGGGAAGTCATAGCTGTACCTTCACAGCTGGAGCCTTTGATCCCTCAAGCTCTCCCAGTGGGTCAAGAAAAGGCCATGACAATATAAATGGCAGATAAAATGCCAGATAGACTTTTTCCATGATCATTTTAACTATTTCAACACGTTGGATCAGTCCCAGGAAGGGTAAGAGGCTCCACCTGGCCAGGAATTTTCTGATGTTGGAAAGCAGTGGGTCGTAGTTTTCCAAGGCTAATTTTGTTAGGTTCTTTGGTATATGCACACCCAGATATTTCAAGCTATCTACCTCCCTACCTCCCAAGAGCTGGGATTTGTGAGAATTCAATTTGTACCCTGCAAAACTCTGTTTTGCAACAATGCAGGGGGAGAGTGCCGGATGTGTTAAGTAGACCAGGGTGTCGTCCGCGAACAGCGCTATTTTGTGTTCTCCTGCCAGTGAAACTCCATGTACATTATATTGTTGTTTTGCCTGATCAGTTGGCTCAGAGGCTCTAATGAAAAGTGCAAACAGGAGGGGATTGATGGGACACCCCTGGCAACAGCCTGGCTCCAGCTCAAAGGATCCTGAAAGGGAGCCATTTATTTTTATTCCCGCCTTTGACTTGTTGTAAAGAGACTTGATAGTCTTCATGAAAGTTTTGTGAAACCGAAACTTTTGCAGAGTTTTATTTAAAAATGTTAAATTCACTGAATCAAAGGCTTTTTCTCATCCAGACCCAATATGACTGCTTCAGTTTGCTCTTGATTTAGCTGATGAATTACATGTAAGGTGCGTCTATTTGCTGCTGTTTTATGAATCCTGTTTGATCTAAGGCCACGTTTACACATAGCCAGGTATTTAGAGAAATGAATATTTCCCCCCCTCCATTTTCAATAATAACATAGTGCACACAACATCTTTTTAAAAAAAGTTGTCATTACATCAACCCGCATAAATAGCCAAACAAACGGGCGCTGACATGACGTTAAGCATTTTCTGGCACATTATGTGACGTTTGAGAACCTAAAACCCCATTTGTCCCAGTTGACACGGCAACACATAACCGGCGTTTTCGAAATCGCCACTTGCCAGAGTTTTTAGAAATAATCGTTTTCTGTGTTTAAAAACAGGGTTTTCGTATAAATGAGAGGCCAAACCGCAGGGAAATATCTGTGTCTTCCTTTCATTTAAGCGGGGCGTAAGTGTATGATTTCAGGCAGAATTTGTTCCAGTCTTTTAGCTAGTACCAAAGCAAAGATCTTATAATCCTGGTTTAAAAGGCTCACAGGTCTGTAATTTGCCCAGCCCACCTCCTCCCTGCTTGGGGATAACTAAGCACCTTATACCATTCAGCTGTGTACCCGTCCGGACCAGGACTTTTATTGGTCTTGAGACCGGAAATGGCACTATTCAATTCTTCACTGGTAATTGGTGCCTTTTGGGCATTGTAGTGGATGATATCAGTCACTGTTAGGAGGTCCAACCCCCAAAGCAGAGATGTCGCTTGTTTGTCATTATTGAACTTTGGCTGAGTGTATATATTTAATACATCTCAAAACTCCTACCTATATCATCAGTCATATCTTATTCCACTATCACCGGGATCTCTTATAAATAGTTCTCTCAACTTGCTGCTTCTTAATTATATAGGCCAATAATTTTGTTGATTTACTGCCCATCTCATAGTATCTCCTTTTTGTGAACAGCAGGTTTTTCAATAGGTCTTGTGATTGGATACTATTTATCTGAGTTTTTATCTGCTGGATTTCTTTGAGATTTGGGTCCAAAGTTGCGTTGTGTTCCTTTTGTAGCCTTTTTAATTTGACTTCTAAATTTATTAAGTCCTGTTGGCTTTTTTTCAACGCAGATGTTGAAGCAATTATTCTTCCTTGTAACACAGCTTTGCAAGCATCCCAGAGAAAAGGGGGAGGAACCTCACCATTATCGTTCCTCCAAGTAATTTTATAAAATCTGCAGCTTGCTCCAGGTGGTTCATATATGTACATTCAGAAAAGTTGCTTCAATCTCCACGTTTTGCAAGACTACCACATTTTGCAAGACTTTGCAAGAGTATTAATCCAGGTGTCATTGCATTTCTTTAATGTTATCCCCTGTCCTGTCACCATGGTATCCTTACCCCATTGCTATACAGATAAACCCCAAACTAATTTAAAACTCTAGAACTTAAAACACGATGTTAAAGAAAATACACATATACAATATATATATGCAAAAACATATGCAAAATACAATAAACACAGAAATGACTCCCTGAACTGAGGTCCTATTTTGGAGCCTGTTTTGGAGCCACAGAGTCTTGGTGGCTTAGAGGGATAACCTTCCTCACCCACCTCCTTACGAAATAAGCGGTAAAGTGTGGCAGCTATGGCCCCCCATATTACCTATTTAACAATGTCATTGCTATGCATCTCTAGGAACTCACCAACAGGATATTCAGTGCCTTTCAGCGACATAAATTTTGTCTGAAGTTTAACATGAGAAAAAATGTTTTGACACCTGCTGATCAATTGTTTATCTTCTCGTATAAGCATCCAGCTTCTTGTATCCCGTGTGCACCGCTGGTGTCTCCATCTCTTTTCCACGGGTTGATGTGCGTCAGGTCAGCTGCTTGATCTTCTCTGCCCACGTCTCCAGAGGCTTGAACACCTTAACCAGTAAACCCCTTGCAGCCATGTCCTTGGTTGCCTTCTCCACCGACCAGTAAATTTGGGTATTATCCTGGAAAAACACTCTCAGCTTGGCCCCGAAGGGTGTCTGGAATGGTATTTCTCCCTCCCTCAATACCATTTTTGCCTCTGCATAGTCTTTTATTTGAGTACCTATGAAGCATTGGCATGGTCTATGTTCACTCTTCTCTCCTGGAAAATGAAGCCTTGTTTCTGCCAGGCCGCCTTAACTATGCCCTCCTTGGTACGGTAACACGAAAATTTAACCACTATCAATCTCAGTGGCACGTCTCCGGGCAGTCGGGGACCCAGTGCCCGGTGAGCTCGTTCTATTTTCAGAACCAAGGCGGGTGGAACATCCAGGTTTTCTTTCAGTACCATTTCAACAAAAGAGGTCAACAAAAGAGTTTTCTTCAGACCCTTTGCAGACACCGTGTATCCTAATGTTATTGAACGGTCCTCCTGGTCTGTTAGCTTCGCTTCCAGGTGTGTCTTCGGCTTCGTCAATCCTGTTGTTTGTCTTATTTATGTCTTCCTTAATTTCCCTCCGCGTCGCACCATTTTCTTTGCAAAAATCTCTCAGTTCTTTTAAGAATCATGTCCAAGCCTGCCATGTTTTCGTCCACACGTTGACTCTCTGTAGCTAGCTGGCTAGTGCTTGCACCACTCTTGTCTGTGACGGATCCGCCGCTCATGGCAAGCTGTCTGGATTCTTTTCCATGGATTGGCTCCTTCCGTTGTGTCCTAGGCATATTATGAGCCCCGGTCACAACTTTATTTGGCCAGAAACAACGTATGGCCAAGATACAGCCAATCAACTGTGTGACTTTCTCCATAAGAACAGTTTATATGAGGATTTTCAGTCAGGATTTAGAGTGCATCATAGCACAGAGACTGCACTAGTTAAAGTTACAAACGACCTCCTAATGGCATCAGACAAAGGACTCATCTCTGTACTCGTCCTGTTAGATCTTAGTGCCGCATTTGACACCATTGACCATCAAATTCTTTTACAGAGACTGGAACATCAAATTGGCATCAAAGGAACCGCCCTAAGCTGGTTTAAGTCTTATTTCTTAGATCGATCTCAGTTTGTTCTTGTCAATGATGAATCCTCCATTCATACCAGAGTTTGTCATGGAGTCCCACAAGGTTCTGTACTCGGACCACTTCTATTCAGTTTATATATGCTTCCTCTAGGGAACATTATTAGGAATCACTCCGTTAATTTTCATTGTTATGCCGACGACACCCAGTTATATTTATCGATCAAGCCTGATGAAACCAATCAATTAACTAAACTCCAAGCATGCCTTAAAGATATAAAAAGTTGGATGACCTTCAATTTTCTGATGTTAAATTCAGACAAAACTGAAGTTCTTGTAATTGGACCCAAAAACATCAGAGACTCTCTTTCTAGAGACTTAGTTACCTTAGATGGGATCACCCTGGCCTCCAGCTCCACCGTAAAGAATCTTGGAGTTGTTTT
>OMKQ01092436.1:0-13905 GCA_900302335.1 Phycis phycis
TACTTTTAACAAGCCGAATGTCCCTCGGAACCGAGCGGACAGTAATGGCGAGAAAGAGATAACGGGCGGCAGAGAGAAACGACAAAAGCGGCGACGCGATGTTCGACTTTTTATCGAACCTCCCGTCGGTCGGAGCAGGATTTGAAGGCGTAAGCCAGGGGTGTCAAACTCATTTTCACCCCGGGCCACATCAGCATTATGGTTGCCCTCAAAGGGCCGGTTGTAACTGTAAGACTATATACATTTAGTAACTGTCTCTGCATTTGGTTATTATTTATTCCAGTGTACAAATATTGTACATTCATTTATATCCATGTACAAATGGAAGCATTGGAACCACTACAATCTAGTGGCAGGATTTGCGGCTCGCAACATTGAAATGCATTGTGGGAGATATAGCCTTTTAAGCTCTCGCGGGCCACATGAAATGACGTGGCGGGCTGGATTTGGCCCGCGGGCCTTGAGTTTGACACATGTGGTCTATTACCTCATAGGGTCACTCTGAAGTCATAATTAAACCTAATGCGCATTCACACCAATCGCTATTTTATATAATTTGTTTTTGTAATAAAAGTACATACACTCAGGAGCTCTGCGTCATATTCAACAGGTCTGCTAGATTAAATAAAAGTAATATGTATTTATAATTATTTAGCAAGTACTAATAAAGCAAGTGAAGACTTACTCTTACCGATGTTTGTTAGCAGACAAGCTCAAATCTGGGTTTCACTTTCTATCCCTTCATGTTTCTTTCAACCGATCATGTTGTGCGAGCTAAGGGTCTGTAAGGGTGTAATTGGCTAACAGTGACCAACCATCACTATTAAACTCAAAATCAAAATACATAACCCGGTGTTACACTGTCCATATGACAAATTAAACACGGTGACTTGAAGTTTTCCCAAGTGGAAGACAAGCTGAACCATCCTGTCCAGATATCGACTTCCTTCGAAAAAGTGTCGGATTACACTTGATGAGGTCCCCTTCTGAAAGCTAATGAGTTCGAAGGGGCACAAAATACTTTCTCAGTAGTCAGTCATTCAGTGACACCACAGTAACGAAGCATGAATCATGGCGTAAGCTCCTTTCAGTTTTTGGTTTCAACCCCAGGCTCTTGGCCTGGCCTCACCGTACAGAAGTAAGCCAAGCTAGCGCAGCATGACTGCTGAATCCAAGCTTATAGATTTTCACATGACACAATGGCACCTTTATGCACATGCAAGTTAATACATATATTTTATATACACATTTATTTTGCTGTTGTAGCAACACAACATTCCGTCAGGGATTAATAAAGTCTTGTTGGTGGACGTCAGTGTCCCTTTATAATAAACTTTTATGATTTCTATAAGGTATAGTAATGTCTGAAATACAATGCCAACAAGAGTGCAAAGACCATTTGAGTTGTGTGCAGCAAACCTCATTTGTGTGTGTGTGTGTCTCCAGATGTCTGTGTGCAGATTGGTTTTCCTGCTGCTGCCTCTTGGTTTCTTTGTGATGATGGGCTACCTGGGGTTCTTCCAGAGCTGTACCATCGAACACAAGCGCTCCATGGTCAGAAAGTGGTAAGGCTCAAAGTGCACACGCTTATTCACTTTACCCACTATACTAAGTTCGCTACTGAGTTCACTTAAAGTTGTGTGAGTCACTCCTCATCTTCTGGAAGAGACTCAAGACCCACTTGTTCAGACTTCACCTAAACCCTGCTTAACATCCATCCTCTTAAAAAAATAAAATAAAAACCCTACCCTCATGCTCTTGTCTTGACACTTTAATCACTCTTTGTAACTTGGCACTTAGCCAGAGATGTTGTACACTAGCAATGGTTAACCTCGCAATTGAAATGCTTGAAACTTGTTCTGGTGACTTTCTTACTGTATTAGCAGCAATTAAATGTTTCACCTTCTAATGACAAATGTACTCTTTGTAAGTCGCTTTGGATAAAAGCGTCTGCTAAATGCCCTAAATGTAAGTTGTAGGGAATGATTATGAAAAACGCACATCAACGCATTTTACTGGGATAGGCTCTGGGTGGGAAGAAAGACATAGATATAGATACAAGTAATTGCATTATTTGTCCAAAAATATGAATGTAATATGTGGGATAATTAATAAATGATGAGGAGCAAAAAATCATTTTGTAAACCTAAAATACTTATACATGTTTGTCCTAGCTCACTATGTAACAACATATATAACATATGTACGTGTACCATACATAATATGTCAACCTATTTCAAGGCCCCGGCATGCTTGTCAAACCTGCCTGACATGAACTGCATAACAACGCTATTAACAAGCCTTTCTGGTGGCTGTGATTCCACCAGGTTCCCCCCCACTGGCCTCTTCACCCCCCCAGCACCCTGCTTCTGCATCAATGACTCGCTTATTCTGGAGAACAGCATTCCCACTGACGAGCTGGCAGAGATTCTGGAACGACGTAGCAAGGAGTACAAGAAAGACAAGGCCAGGTACACACCGCCTCTAGCACTGGCAAAAATGATGTTGCCTTACTTTAATTCTATTAAGCGGGTGCTTCAAAAACGAGTTACTTTTCACCACCACTTTGATCCTCGCTTTCCAGATGTGTTTTGATTGACAGATAGTACAGCTTGACCTACTTTATAAGTGCAAGTTGACTCGCTCCAACATTATTGTCAAAAACAAAAAGTTGTTTTTTTTGTAGTTGTTGTTGTTGAAAGAATCTAGTGTGGACATGTAGAAAGAGTTTAATGGCACAACTGTCTTTTCATCGCAGTACGTAATTGTTTTACAAGTTCAAAAGTTCACAAATATGAATGGAATTAAAATAAACCCAAACTGAATAGCATGACAAAGTGTGATGGAGAGGCAGAGACACACTGACGAGTGAGGAACAAATCAATTCAACAAAAACACATTTGTTTTATTTGCATGAATGTGTTAATTCATAAACTTAAGTTGGCTAGTTGATAGTTACTTAGTTTGAATGTTTGTGACTCGGTATTGGTTGATTATTGGTTCATTGTTTGGCATGTTCTTTGTATTGGTGGATCGTGGATTCTGGATGTTTTCTCTTGTCTCCTGTGTGCAGGCGAAGCTCCAGTCTGGATACCCTCCTCTTTGCTCCATCGAACTCTCCACTGCAGTATCCCATTCAGGGTTTCACCGTACGGCCCATGGTCCCCACTCTCATCCCAGGTACAGTACCGCTATGCACTTTGGTGGTTCAATGACAAAGGGCTGACGCTGCCCTGTAGTGCAGAGCAGTTCAGTTGCAGTGAAAGTGCACTGCACAGATATACATCTCGGGTTCAATGTGTTCAACGTGCTCTTTCTGCAGTATCCCCCCTGCCTTCATTCTATGTTCAATGTATTCCTCGGGAGAATGGCTTCTCCCGAGAAATTGTTTCATCCCTTAAAGATAATGTTTGTTTCAGGTTTAGCGGTGCACTCAGAGAAAAGAAGCAACTACAAGGTCGGTACTTAAAACTCTGGGTGGTATGTCAAAATGGGGATACAAGGGACATTTCTGGACAGGTTATTTCCCTGATGCCCAATTACATCCTAGATCTGACCAGCATCAACACACGTCCCCTTACAGGATAATTTGTTCCTCATTAAAGGTAGGATATAGGCAATGTATTATATATTTATTATTTATTAAACAAATCAAGTGCTCTTACAAAAAATAGATAAAGTCTGGTATCTGTGACTGTCCAATAGACAGACAGGTCAGACTTCCAATCATTTAATTTGGGCCAACTTAAATTGTTGGATGGCTTACCGCTCTGTCCACCTACCTGCCTGGCTACCTACACCTGTGGACTTATTGCGCATGACTGGAGTCTTCCACAAGACTAGGCAGGCCTTTTAAGTGAGCTAGTCATGTGCTTTTGGGGGAGTGGCTTTGGAGGGAAGGCTGAATGGAAGGTTGAGATTTTTTTTTCGTTTGGATGCATTCAAAATCTAGCTTACGCTGGCAGGTTTCTCCAAATTGCCTAGCTAACTTTTAGGTTATAGTTTAAGTACCTTTAATGTCCTTTCTATCCCTTTAATGGCATGGTTATGTTGGGCCTTAAACAGGGGTTTCCCAGAGCAGCAGGGTTTCTAGGCAGCTCTCTTCTTTAAATGGTGGAGGCTCCTCACAAGATTGCCATTGAAGGCAACCGTCAAATATTCTTTCAAGCACTTGCCCTGCATTTGACTATTTATTTGAGATCCATTACAGCGGCTTCACTCAACACACATTATCATTTTAACTAGATTATACAAGTACTAAGTGTTCCACTTGATTTCTGTTTCTATGAAGTAGAATGTCAAAACCAAGGTAATGAAAGCAGGATGAATATCAAAGTGTTTGTTATGATATCTAATATCTATTTCATGCTGATAATTGCATACGTGAATTTATAGTTCAATGACTCGATCAACCAATTTCCCCATTAGCATATATATTGTTTAATATAATGTTCCTTTTATTATATATCCTTTATATTATTTGGATTATATTTATATCACCTGACACAACCCATTACCAAACATCTTAAACTAGATGCCTAGATGCAATGCGAACAGTGAAATAATCACGGTAGTGATTCTTCAATTAAACTGGAAGATTTTTGTATTTTGCTAAATGTTTAGCCAAAACTGAAACAGGTACCTGCAGGCATCAGGGCACAACAGACAAAGACAGACAGACACACACACACTAACCACACACCTCCCTGTGTTTTAAAGGTACTACTTAATGTCACCAAAGGTGTGCTAAGTCTTGGGACCCCGAGTGAAGCAGAGAATACCAAAGGTGATTCATGAACTCCATCATTGTTGCAACTGAACTACTTGTGACTGGGACTGATTTGTATAAAACATGCTTTGTTCCCGCAACCAACAGGTAGTGGGAAGAATTTGATGATCTTGGAGTCACAGAGTTTAGATGAACTCAACAAACTTCTGGCGAAGGTCACGTACACCAGCACTGTGTACCATATCCACACCGGAGACCTGGGTACTTTTACACCTCATCAGTTGATCTAGACCAAGAAACACGTGAATGAGAAACTGATCTTATGCATGGGTTAAAGAAAAAAACCTAATTAAAAATAATAATGAACATAATGTTTTCATTTTGCACTCAAAGGCACCCGTTACTTCTGTGGCGAATGTTATTTGTGTCAAATGTTATCTTCGGTTTCGATGAAAAACATCCAACCTTACAAAGCCTTTTTTGTGCAGTTCACGTCCTGTTTGAGTATCACAAAATTGTGTTCCCCATCGTCATTCGGCAACCAACCCTTCCGGTGCTGTACGACATAGGAACAGGTACAAAACCCTTTCCTTACATTCCACATATCGTCTGTTTTTACCTTTGTGTAGAGTTGTGAACCCATACCTTCTTCTTCTCTCTATCCCCTACCCAACTATCTCTCTTATCCTGACCTCGCCCACTGACCTACTGCCACCCACGCAAACACTCTCTCTCTCCACAAGACATTAGCCACCAGGTGACCGTCACCACCAAGACGTTCATGCGCTACAAGGAGCTGAGGGTGCTCATCAGCAGCCTGCGGCACTTCTACAAAGACGTGGTGCTCATCGTGGCCGACGACACCCACGAGCCAGAAAAACTCACGGAAGAAAATGTCCTGCACTACATCATGCCCGGGGGACAGGTAGGCATTCATAACAACCATGCTCACGCACGCACGAGACTCGCTGGAACCGAACATTACAAAGGTTATAATCACGAATCACTTCAATCGACGTATCGCCGCAAACGCCCCTGTATTGCGATGCTAACGGTAAAATTCATCAAAAAGTCCCGTCTGCAACACCGCTACAGAAACACAGCCAGAGCACCTTTCATAAGTCAGCATCGCCGTTCAGCCAAGCGATGCCACAGCAGGATGTTAAGAAATACTCATGTCTTGAATGCAACTTCTTTTACAGCTTAGCTTAGCCTTTAAAAGTCCCATGTCCCATGTCAAGTAGCAGGTTAGAATACCTTTGAGCCCTGAATACAGAGAGCGCTTCCTCCCTGCAACGTCTGGTTATTCAGTTCGAGAACAACTGATTTCAACATCAAAGAATGAGCTCACTCAATCTGGGATAGGTTGAACATCAAAGATGTGTCTTCATGACGGGCTTCAAAAGCCATCATCAAATGAGCCCTGAAACTGGGATAGGTCGGGGAATTCCCAAGCCCCCCCCCCCCCTGGCTTCCTGGGGGCTGAGCACCCCCCAAAAGTCAGAACCTAGAATCACCCCTGATGACCACACACAACAAAATGCTTTACACTACACACACATGTGGTGTTAAGCATTTTCCTGTGCTAACTCTTGATGGAAATGTAAGACTCGATCAAGAACACAACATGAATATACTTTCTTCCAAGTGAATGTCAAATCTTTCCCATCCACAGGGCTGGTTTGCTGGCAGGACCCTGGCTGTCTCTCAAGTCACCACCAAATACTTTCTTTGGGTGGACGACGACTTTCTGTTCACTGAACAAACAAAGATAGAGAATCTGGTGGAGGTGATGGAGGCAATACCAGAGTTGGATGTGGTGAGAATCATGTTTTGCATTGACCAAATAAATTGTTATTACTTTTATTACATTATGAATAAAGAATAAGTAGGTGTGAGGCTATAATGTTTCTGTTGTCATTCTTAGGTTGGGGGTTCAGTGACTGGAAACCAGTTCTACTTCTCCATCGACTATGATGCAGGTGATGGGGTCACTGGAGGCTGTCTGGACAGGAAGTACAACAGACAGTTCCACTCACTACCAAATTACCCACAATGCTACATGGTCAGTGGGGTGGTCAACTTCTTCCTGGCTCGTACCGATGCTGTGAATCGGGTGAGATTCGACCCCAAGCTGAAGAGAGTGGGACACCCAGGTATGTAGCCAGCCATAACTATATGTAGCCCTAGTGGGTTGTGTAAGTACAGCCACAATGAATGAGAATGAGAAACCTAAATAAGTGGATTCTTGAACAACGTTCATGGGGTGATATCCTTTCGCTTCACTGATAAAGATAGCACTATCCTTGGATGCCAAAGTAGTTCTTCAGTGGGGCAAAACCGTTGAGTCACGTATTATACGCATTCTATATTCGTATTTACCAATGTTAATGATTGAAGTTCTATCATTTCTTCCAGAACATCCAATCATTGTCATTTGTTTTTTTTCCTCCATAGAATTCTTCATGGATGGGCTCGGCCAGTTGATGGTTGCAACGTGTGGCCATGTGTCCATCGGCCACCAGACTAGAATTATCACCCCAGAGTATAGTAAATTCAGACATCCCACAGTGGCTGACCAGGATGACAAAAAGCGGCTGCACCACTACAAAAACTATCTCAAATGTATCCGCTTCGGATAGGTCCACAGCTCCTGGAAGGACACATTTACACAGGGCAGATGTACTGCAACAAAGTCAGATAAATAAATGAAAAAAGTCAACCTCTAGTGTCAGGTCACCTTTATGCCATACTTAAAGGTATATATTTAAGTATACCGAGATTCAGACAAGTTATTCAATTCCTAATTAATCATTGTGCGTCCAGAAGAGTAGTTAGCTCGCTTGGCATTTGCCTTCTGTTAGCCTCTTCTATTGATTGGTGGGGTTGCAGTAGCCTAGATCCTACTGTACTCCAAGTAGTCCCTTATTCAAAATGAGTGCCAGTAACAACCCAACGAGATTGTAGTTTGTCTACAACCACATTGATAATTCAGCATTCTTCCCGGCGTGATGTGCGTGGAACAGTTCTACTATCAGCTGCTTCTGGCCTGGTAGTTTGAGGCTATCACAGGCAGCCTAGCACAACGCCAAAAACAGTGGTGTATTATCTGTGTGTGCAGACAAACTATGATCTTGCTGCATTGTTGGTTGAGAAGGAAGAACGTTGCAAGTTGAGCCACATTCAAGTGATTGACCACTTTGCAAAATAAAGAATAGACCGCTGAGCTTAGTGGTCAAAACTCTCAAACTAACGAGGTGTTGGAACCGAGAGGCACTCGCAAACCTTTGGGATTTGAATTCAGAATCTTTGTTTACTTTTAGATTAAATATTAATATATTCTTTGTTATTCTAAATTAATTGTTGAATTGTTCTTTGTTATGAAAGTTATTATTATGAAATGCCAAATAATTCAAATTTGCAATAGTTTTATGACTTGAATCGGTTTGTGATTATTTGCATATGCAGGATATGACTTTCCAGCCGAAAGACACATTGAGAATGTTCCTAATGTACGTCAAAATTAATATTTTCTGTAATATACAGTATATCATCTCTACATTCTTACCTTACCCAGTAGTGATTGCAGTTGTTGCAGTTTCGGTAGCGGCTGTATGGCAGTGACAGTAATAGCTACACAATGGAAGTTAATATAGCTTATATTAGCGGTAGAGCTTTTGGACTTGTAATTGCCCCCTGGGGCCCGGCACAGGCCGTGTGGCTGTGTCATTGAACTGCTCTCTGGCATCCATCATCCTTGAGGTCAGCCATGTTCCCTATGCGCCACCGAGAGAGCTGCAATAAAGGAACACATGTGTGCTGCCCTTAACACCACTGACACCCACTCCTCCTGGTGTGGGGTTCTTCTTCGTTGGTAAGAGGGAGGGGTGGTCTCCCTGTATTGACTACAGGGGGCTGAACAAGACAACAATGGTGCACCGTTATCCCCTGCCTTTGATGACCACTGTGTTCGAGCTACTGCAAGGGGCCACTGTGTTCACCAAAGGAGGAGTTATGCCCTGTCCTGACCCGTGTCTTGGAGGGGACAGGTGGACGACGGCCTTCAACGCGCCAGTAAATGCACACTGGTCGATGTCATTATTAAATGATGTTCTTCATTTTGACATCTGTTTCTGTTAGTTTCCCTGGACAACATTTGAATTGTCTTTCTGACTCTGTGAATTGGTCCGACAACGTTATTGTAAATCTCATGAAAAGTGAGTGCCATACGCCCAGGGCAACGCGCTTGAGTTCGATTATTTTCAGAGGAAGTCTTTGGATGGACCCCAGCAGGACCCCGGCTGTGAGCGATCGGCCAGGGCCCGCCTCAGTTAAACAAGTCCAGTGGTTCCTTGGGTTTTGACACTATTATAGGTGGTTATATGGAACCACAGCACTAACGAACAGCACACCGAGCTGTTTCCGCTGGACACGGAGCGTTCCAGATGCCCAAGGGACACCTCACTTTCCGGAAGTCCATGCCTCGGATGTTGCTGTCTGTCCTTATAGTGGCCGGGCCATAAAATCCAAAGTTTGATCCCTCCGGTATCAATTATATGTATCATCAAGCTCGTATCCTTGGGCTCGATGCCTACCAGTGATTTTTAGCAGAGAGAATGAAATTGCAAGGTCACAAGCTGTGATTGGGTTGTACAGTCTGAGAGGTCAATGAGCCACAATAAGTGCAAGCTCTTGTTACAGATCCAATCTGCGATGTCCGGAATATTTTCAAACTTTGGTAACTGTTTGTTGGTGATTAGTAGAGCTGATCCCTTGTGCCTGACTCCCTGTAGTGGATCAGCAGTGAGTATCAACGTGGTAAGAGTATGCCAGCAGCTGTCTCATGCTCTCTGGATAGCTTGCGGTCAGTTTGTGTTGAGAGCTGGTTGTTGTGCCTGGGTGGGTTGATTGGAAAGTCTAGATCTTTGTGTTTTCTTTCTGTTGCACCTTAATGAAATATTTGAGGATAAGCTACTTTTTTTTTTTTTACTCTTTTTCTCTCCTTTATTGGTTAGAGAGGCACTTTAGAAGTGGATTTTGGTTAAGAGACAGAATATTTTGGTTATTATTTTATATTGTTCCTGTGTTGGTTTTGGTTCAAGGGCAACCTGTATTTTATATAGTGTGTGTGTGTGTGTTATAATAAATAAATAAATAATACTTGCATTATAATAAATGCTTTATTTTGAATGGTTCCTTTTGAGTGTCATTGTTATCCCTTCATGCTGTGGTTCCTCCTTGATACGTCTGATACCATTAACTGTCATGATTTGTTACAGCAATTACAAAATATGTAACAATAGAGTGTTACAATAGAGCTACAATAGAGTTACAATAGAGTTACAATAGAGTTACAATAGAGTTAGCCTCGGTGCGAGGGGCTGCAGTGCAGAGTGCAGAGCGGGTCTCTCCCTCGTCTCTCCCCACACTGCACTCTCACCCTCATCACAGCTGGCTGATTGAACGGCTGTGGCCTACAAGTCCACTACGCTGGTTTTGGTAGGATCTCTTTTTTTTATTCTGCTGACATGCTGGTGTGTGCCTCGTTCCAGGCCTTGTCCACACAAGGCCTGGAACGTGACATGGGTGACATGGGGATAGGTGACATGGGGATTTATAAAAGCGTATTTTCTCTGTTTTATGGCCTCCCGATTTCGCATCATAGAAAAATGGTAGACGGGCTGCATTTATAAAGCGCTTTTATAAACAGCTGTGACTCAAAGTGCCTGAATGAAACTTAATGAATGAATGAAAATTAAGCTTTTGAAAACTCTTAATACTCTAGATTATAAAAAACAGAGAGAGCATGGGTAAATCGAGATAAATATGAATAAACTAGTCAAGAAACAACTAAACAAAAATTGTCTTTGGCGATGGTCAGGTTGCTCCTGCTCACAGCTATTTTCAGTGTTATTTCAGCAGGGGGCCACACAACTCTTACCTGAACACCTGAACACCTGGTGGGGGCCGGGTCCAAGGACAGACGCAATTAGCATAGACCAAAACATTGAGACACTATTGATTGACAGTGTTAATTAAAGCTGTTTCATCTCTTGAAGGCAATGAAATGCAATTTTGCCAGAGGGCATTAATAAAATGATATGCGGTGGTGGCCTGTACTGCCCTGTGAGGTGCCAGTGGGCACTTCCAAAATGATGTTATCGTCTAAGGCACAATCAAATAGCCAAATGTCAAGCAGCCAAATGTCAAGTGCTGCGGTCCCTTGATATAAAAATTGTCTTTATTAAGTGATATCTTACAAGAAAGATAGCGATTATGATTAAAAAGTCCTCTCTAGAGCTGTTATCCATTCTGGGCTGCTGTAGAAACAAGGCTACATGACGGTCTCTGTGGAAGAGGCCCCACTCCCTGTGTAGAGATAAAGGGCTCAGTTGAAGGAAAACACAACACAATGATTCTTGTTTTCATGGGACCCTAATGAAAACATTTATGAATATTATATTCCTGCCAAGTCCGTTCCACTATAGATGCCCTGTGTTCATGGAAAAACATATAATATAATATAATATAATATAATATAACATAACATAATATATTCCATCCATCCATCCATTTCTTCCGCTTATCCGGGGCCAGGTCGCAGTGGCAGCAGGCTGAGCAAGGAGCTCCAGACTTCCTTCTCCCCAGCAACGCTTTCCAGCTCCTCCTGGGGGACCCCGAGGCGTTCCCACGCCAGATGAGATATATAATCCCTCCAGCGAGTTCTGGGTCTCCCCTGGGGTCTCTTACCAGTTGGACGTGCCCGGAACACCTCTAACGGGAGGCGCCCACCTCAACTGGCTCCTTTCGACCCGAAGGAGCAGTGGCTCTACTCCGAGCTCCCTCCGGATGTCCAAGCTCCACACCCTATCTCTAAGGCTGAGCCCAGCCACCCTATGGAGGAAACACATTTCAGCCACCATAGGTGAGGGTTGGGACGTAGATCGACTGGTAAATTGAAAGCTTTGCCTTCCGGCTCAGCTCCCTCTTCACCACAACGGTCCGGTACAACACCCGCATTACTGCTGACCAATCCGCCTGTCCATCTCGCGCTCCATTTTAACCTCATTCGTGAACAAGATCCCGAGCTACTTGAACTCCTTCACTTGGGGCAACAACTCGCTCCCAACCCAAAGGGAGCAGTCCACCATTTTCCAGCAGAGAACCATGGCCTCAGACTTGGAGGTGCTGACTCTCATCCCAACCGCTTCACACTCGGCTGCAAACCGCCCCAGTGCATGCTGGAGGTCACAGTCTGATGAAGCCAGCAGAAACACATCATCTGCAAAAAGCAGAGACGCAATTCTGAGGTTCCCAAACCGGACACTCTCCTCACCTCGGCTGCGCCTCGAGATCCTGTCCATGAATATCACAAACAGAATCGGAGACGAGGGGCAACCTTGGCGGAGTCCAATATCCACTGAAAAGGTGTTTGACTTTGTGTCGAGAATACGAACACAGCTCTCACTTTAGTTGTACAAGGACCGAATGGCTCGTATCAACGGCCCCGGTACCCCATACTCCCTCAGTACCCCCCACAGGATTCCCCAGGGGACATGGTCGTAAGCCATCTCCAAGTCTACAAAACACATGTAGACTGGATGGGCAAACTCCCACGACCCCCTTAGCAACGCTGCAAGGGTAAAGAGCTGGTCCACTGTTCCACGGCTGGGACGGAATTCGCATTGTCCCTCCTGAATCTGGGGTTCGACAATTTGCCGGAGTCTCCTTTCCAGCACCCTGGAGTAAACTTTCCCAGGAAGGCTGAGCAGTGTGATACCCCAATAATTGGAGCACACCCTCCGTTCCCCCTTTTTGAAAATGGGAACCACCACCCCAGTCTTCCACTCCACAGGTACTGTCCCCGACCTCCACGCGACACTGAAGAGGCGTGCCAACCAAGACAGCCCAACAATGTCCAGAGCCTTCAGCATCTCAGGGCGAATCTCATCCACACCTGGCGCCTTGCCACTGAGGAGCTTCTTGACTGCCTCAGAGACCTCTGCCAGGTATATGGGCGAAGCTTCCCATGAGGCTTCAGACTCTGCCTCTTCCACTGAGGACGTGTTGGTCGGGTTCAGGAGTTCCTCAAAGCGCTCTTTCCACCGCCCGACACCGTTTCATCTCTCTTCCACCGCCCGACACCGCCTCCCCGAACTCCTCCCACACCCGGGTTTTTGCTTCAGTGACCGCCGAAGTCGCAGCCCTCGCGGACAGGGGCCTCCACCAGATGTTCCCAGTTCACCCTCACCACACGTTTGGGTTTACCAGGTCTGTCCGGCAGCCTCCCCCGCCATCTGATCCAACTCACCACCAGGTGGTGATCAGTTGACAGCTCTGCTCCTGTCTTCACCCGAGTGTCCAAGACATACGGCCTCAGATCTGATGATACGACCACAAAGTCGATCATCGATCTTTGGCCTAAGGTGTTCTGGTACCACGTACACTTATGACCCACCCTATGCTCGAACATGGTGTTCGTTATGGCCAATCCATGACTAGCACAGAAGTCCAATAACAAAGCACTAGCTCGGGTTCAGACCAGGCAGGCCGTTCCTCCCAATCACCCCCCTCCAGGTTTCTCCATCGTTGCCCACGTGAGCGTTAAAGTCTCCAAGTAGAACTACAGAGTCCCCAGATGATGTCCTTCCAGGACACCACCCAGACACTCCAAGAAGGCCAGATACTCTGAACTGCTGTCCGGTGCATAAGCACACACAACAGTCATAGCCTTCCCCTCCACAACTTGTAGTCGCATAGAGGCGACCCTCTCGTTCACCGGGGAGAACTCCAACACAGTGGCGCTCAGCCGGGGGCTTGTGAGTATCCCCACACACACCCGCCCTGGGCAACTCCAGAAAAGGAGAGAGTCGAGCCCCTCTCCAGGAGTTTGGTTCCAGAGCCAGTGCTGTGCGTTGAGGTGAGCCCAACTATATCTAGTTGGTACCGCTCCACCTCCTGCACCAGCTCCGGCTCCTTCCCCGCCAGAGAGGTGACATTCCACGTCCCTAGAGCCAGTCTGCGATGCCGGGGATCAGCACGCCCAGGCCTGCGCCTTTGCCTGCCGCCCGGCTTGCATAGCACCCGACCCCAATGTCTATCCCTGCAGGTGATGGGCCCACAGGGCATAATATAATATAATATAATATAACAGATTATATCAGATTTGTATGTGC
>OMKQ01092449.1:0-11554 GCA_900302335.1 Phycis phycis
CCACTGGCTTCCTGCAGTGGCTCGCATCAGATTCAAGACGAAGCTACTGGCCTACAAAACCGTCAATGGGACTGCGCCTACCTACCTCCAAACATTAGTAAAACCCCACGCCCCTGCTCGAGCACTCCGCTCAACCACCTCAGCAGGTCGACTGGTACCCCCATCACTAAAAGGAGGGAAAGGTCGGCTGGCGAAATCTCAGCTCTTCTCCGTTTTGGCGCCGCAGTGGTGGAACGAGCTCCCTTCCAATGTCAGGACTGCAGAGTCACTCCCCATCTTCCGGAAGAGACTCAAAACCCACCTGTTCAGAGTTCACCTGAACCCTACATAACTATCCTCATGCTCTTATTTGTTGTATGTCCTGGCACTTTAATCTTTACTCTTTGTAATTCGGCACTTTGACCGCTCTTTGTAATTGGCACTTAGTCAGAGATGTTGTACACTAGCAATGGTTAATCTAGCACTTGAAATGCTTGAAACTTGTTCTGGTAACTTTGTACTGTATTAGCAGCAATGAAATGTTTCACCTTCTGATGACAAATGTACTCCTTGTAAGTCGCTTTGGATAAAAGCGTCTGCTAAATGCCCTAAATGTAAATGTATATGACAATTCACTTGAAACCTTGAAACCTTCTTGGTTGGAATGTAGAGAACAATGACGGTGAACTCAGAGAGGGGGGGGCATCTTTTACTGTATATGCCGCCCTTCTATCATACACACGAGGAACACGCGGTTATAACAATATATGAGGTAGCCATCTTACTTCAGTGAACCCTATGTACTCGAATTGAAGTCGTTCCAAAGGGCTGTCGAGTTGTTAATTGTTCTAAAACTACATTACCCTTAAGAATGAATGTAAAATGGAGGAATGTGTTCCAGAGCTAAACGTATGTTCAAATGGAACAAAGAGGCACAGTGAGTGTACTTCGTACTGATGCTCGACTCGGCGTCCCCACCATCAAAGCCGACGAGTTCCGAAATTCGTTCCGAGTTCCGGGACAGAGGTTGGTCGAATTCTTTGTTGTTTTTGTTCGAATACGGGTGTTTCCCTGTGTGTTACTGCAGTTTGATTATGTGTTGGTGGCTGATTGGAGTGTCGTCAATTCTGTGAAAACTTAATGACAAACAAATGTCGTTGGTGTTGTACGTTATCTATTTTAGATGACATTTTATTTGATGTAGGACTATTGCATTTATTTATTATATGTTTATTTTTGTTATTTTGTTCAGACTCACGATACCCGAAATATACTTTCTTAGATCAGCTAGCGCTAATTGTCTGTCCAGAAATTTGAATGAGCCAAAAACACACAAACGTGTTCATGTAACCACTAGATGGCGACATCGCCTACAAGGGATCGTCTTTGGTGCCACCGTGCCAGGGCCGCGCATATGTTTGAGGGACGGGTGAAAAGGATAGGACTATAGCTCCGCTTGCAGGGTCCACTCCTTGTGTCCCCACCAACTTTAAAACATGTGTAATGTTTCTTATTACTTTAATAAAACATTTTAAGGTATTATTAACTGAAATTATATAAATTCAGTATGATTATCAGGCTAGAGTTCCACACAGGTTGGGTCATTCTTTAATGACCCAATATGTGTAGGATCCTTGCATGCATAAAAAGGTTGTAACTTGACCTTCCCCGACACTAGGTTGCCTCGTACCGCCTGTAGGCTGATTTCTATTGGATTTTAACTGGCCGGTTGTGACATCAAAGCAGTTATAATGGCAAAAATGTATGTTGTTTTTCTGCAGCTTTTTATTAACAATATATGTCTATATATGTCTGACTATATTTATTCTCTTACCATCTTCCCTGACAATCATTCAAACTCTTAAATTATTCTCCTTTTGTTTTAACATGTGTTAAATGTGTTTTTTGTCCTGTGTAAAACACTCAATGAATTTATTCATTTGATTCCTTGTATATAACTCCTCGAGGCTAGTGTCACGTGAGTCACAGGCTCCTATCACATGCTATCTTATTAACCTGCCTTTCTAATAACAGCAATTGTGTTGTATCTAAGAACAATTATTATAGTAATTGGAATAACAGCATTGGCAGTAGTAAAAACTACAATCGTAAAAATATTTTGTCTCTTATGGTTGTAAAAGGTTTTTTCTGGTACTGATTACAATACCAGAATGTTTTCCTTTCATTAAACAGCGGGAAATTCCAAACGTTGTAAAATATATATACACTAAATTCATTTGTATGACATGACTGAATTGTCAGCACTATAAATATATGTATAATTTTGTAACAATATTTTTTTATAAGGTTTCTAAAAAATATGTATGTATACACATAATTCCAAATATAGGAGCCAATTTTACGATTACATGTACATTTTGTGTTATTTTTGTATTTGTTTCTTCTGTGTATTAATGTGATGTTTGTGTCATTGTGTGATGATAATATCAAGGTTCTTAGTTTGTGCAATATACAGGCTATGTTATTGATAATTTGTTGAGCCAATGGAAATACAATGCAAGCCTTTAATGTGAACACAGTACAGAGCGCAAAGTTTAGTTTGGACTAGTTAGGGAAAGGAGTTATAACTGATAAAACCATAGAGTGTGTGGATAATACACAGCAAACACTGATTTAACGATGAGTCTAAGTTGAGTCTCAAGTGTTTTGGGGATGAGTGTCAATTCAATTCAGTGTCAAGTGTTGAAGAATTATGCAGGCAACATATGTTAATATTTAATAATGTCCTGTAACCAAAAATTCACAAGTACAACAAAGCATAATAGCCACAATCATGTCTAAATGAAACCTACATTCTTACTTGGGTAGTCATAATTATAGCCAATATGCTGTGGCCCTAACAGTGTCCATTGATCCATTTCCCTTGTTTACTAATTATGATCAACAACAATGCGAAACAAACATGGGCACATTACCGTATATTGAAAGTAAGACACAGAAAGTAACAAGCCACACTATCATGTGGCTATATTTGTTAATTGTTAAGAGCAGGATACAATTTGAAATGTCAGCCACAATCCTCCCATTAAATTGTAGTGAATTGTATTGTGTTATACAGTGCATTGTATCATACTTCTTTCAATAGATAGTGCAGCATATAGCGATTGTGTGCGTGGTTTATCTACCTACCAAAATGTAACTGTAACTAGATGAAGACAGGAGATACTAGTGCCATGGGGGAAACGGAAACATCCCATTGTTTGATAAGATTCTTTTGAATATCAGACAAGTTTAAATTATGTTGGGTAACGGCTCAACAAAATATCAGATGGCTGTGGTACTGCGAACCACAGGAAGGTTTTAACATGAAATGACATGACATACCAACAATGATTTAGTTATTGCTAAAAAGCACTTCTGAAACAAGTATATCGTTGGCCTGTACCACGTTTTGACAGTTCACAGCCCATTCAATACAGAGCATTGCGTCAACCCAATCAGTAGAAGCAGACACAACGTGTTTACTAAAGGGTTGTGTCAAATCAGGATCTAAAATGTCTGAGATTTCCACAGAACGGTGTGTCTCCAAGGGGCTATATGTTCTATTTACCTTTATCAGTCTCTGTTTAGCTAAATTCATATCCTTCCTTTGGGATGACGGTGTCCACATCGACTCCTTTCTGCTCTTGGACACTATTAACTGTCCTGTACCCTAGCAACGACATGGCACCCTCACACAGCTCCTGGATATGACCGACCTTGGTGTGGTCCAATCTGGTGCGCCATGCCTGGGACAGGTATGTAGCATTCTGTGAGATGATCTGGAAGGTTCCCCCAATAGCATCTTTCCCATGGGTCACCTTGTAGATCCATTCTC
Organism: Phycis phycis; assembly: GCA_900302335.1. NCBI lineage: Eukaryota > Metazoa > Chordata > Actinopteri > Gadiformes > Phycidae > Phycis > Phycis phycis. The sequence goes on from OMKQ01092449.1 coordinate 3,818, forward strand.
TGACCCGCGTGGTCATCTCCAGGCCGACAAACTTGTATATGTCTTTGACCTCCTCCAAGGTGTTGAGCACTATGTCCTCATAACGCACCATCTTGTAGCGCCCCCTCAGGAAGTCCGGGGGCTTCTGGGTAGCTTGCTTGGCGATGCGCACATTGCTGCGACATACCTCCTCTATGACCTTCAGCTGGATTAGTTGATTTGGGACCTTGGCGTGGTTCAGCACGATGGTGCTGTCCCTGTAGAAGGAGCCGGCGGCGTTCTCCCTGGAGAACACCACGGCCCGCGGGTCTCGCACCAGGTGGACAATCCGCAGGTCCAGGTTGGGGTCCCGGAGGAGTGGGTAGAGGGACTCCAGTTCGAAGATGCGCAACTCCTTCAGCACCACGTGGCTGTAGGTCCGGCAGGCCTCCTCCGCACCCCGAAGCCCCCTGGTGTCACACTGCTTCTCACACTTGTTTAGGTTGCTGAGGCTGTCGCGGGGGGTAAGCGGGCACGCCGGCGGGGAGCACAGCGCCCGGCTCTGGCTCCACATGAACAGTGAGGACACGTTGTGCTGCTCGGGCAGGTAGGCCTCCACCACCGACAGGTCGCACTGGAACACGTGGTGGACCAGGTCCCTCACAGCCATCCTCAGTTTGCGAGCACCGTAGTTTGACAGTTGGCTCCAGACGTGCCAGGCCGGCTCCATCAGATAGAAGACAGAGGGATGCTGGCTGAAGACTTGGCCCAGCAAGGAGGAGCCGGAGCGCCAGGACGAGACCAGCAGCACGTGGACCTTGCCCTGGGATGGCAAGGGCTGCTTGCATGGGCTGTCCTGGATGTACCAGTTAAGCAGCAGCACCACCGCAGCGCCTTGGATAAGCACCAAGAAAGCAAAGGTCACAGGGCCCGGTCTCCAGTGAATCATGTTGCTGACCTGGGGTGCCAATCAGTTCCTTCCAATGGCTCAGCAAGAACTGTGTTGGTGAAGCTGTGGGAGATCCCTCACTCTCGGTCCACTTATTGTTCTATGACTCTATGACTCTCTCACTCTGAGACAACTGGACTCTTAATGCTGCTGCACAAAGGATATTAGAGCAGGAAAGTGGGAAGGGTAATGATGTAACAAAGAAGTAAAGACTACGTTGAGCACATTGTTCAGATGGTAAAAGAATTGAGAAATGCCTTACTGGTCTGATGGTAACAATCAGATGATAGGCGGGGATGTCATGAAGCCAAGCCCAGAGGGCTTAACTACTAAAGAACTCAAGCTTGGCTCACACGCAGATGTATATGAAAGCAGGGCCCCAGGTAAGACCCAGCCCAAGGGAATGGAAAAAAACTTGTTTGGGTGGATAGCACTTTGCATGATCCGCATGATATTTAGTTGTCGAAGTCCACTCTAATGTCGAATGGAAGCTCTGGCTCATAACATGGTTTCAAGGTTTCAAGTTTATTGTCACACACCAGATAACAACGGCCCGGGTGAACTCAACTTTGCATAGAATGAAATAAGATAGTTGATTAAAAATAAAAAAGGATTATGTGCAATATAAATAATAACAAAACGAATCAAATCAGATAAGTAGCAGCATAATCGTAAAATAAGTGGCAGAGTAAAATCGGTGAGGTAGATAAGTGAAATAATGAATAATGGACAATGGTAGTACAAGAGCATAGGGAGATGCTCACAGAGGTAGGGTTGTCACATTGACAGTTCAGTCTATGTTTGCAACTTGTAAGGCCAAACAAGGCTGGTAAGTAAGTAACAGTTTCCAGTAAGAGGATTATATATAGAGGAGTATATTATATATACTATAATGTATTGTAAACAATTAAATATGCTATGAAATTGTCTTGATCACATTGTAACTGTGTATTTTCACAAACATATAAGCCTATATAGAAATACAAAACAGCTCAAGATACCTGGGTAAGTTGGTGTGTAGCTACTTATTAGTGAAAAAAGTATGGATGCAATTAAAGGTAGTTTAAAATTGGACTCTGTTAGGTCGTTTTGCTGGACAATTACAACATTGGGGGTGGAGCCTCCCCAGACATCACCCGTTAACCCTGAAAAAACAGTAATAGCAAGCAAAAATACAAAGAATAAAATGATATTGCTTTAATTAAAGGAAACAGGCAAAAGCACTGAGTAAAAAAAACAATTTGTTCCACATTTGAGCACCGCAGAAGCCAAGTTTAGTTTAGACTCTGAACAGCCAGTTATAAAGGACAAGTTACGTCCCCAGTACGAACTTCCTACCCCAATATTAACAGTGTAGGTCCAAGATCTTTATCAGATCTCTTGATTCAGATTCAGATTCAGATTCAGATTGTACTTTATTCATCCCACAGCGGGGAAATTTCCGTATCACAACAGCCTAAAAAGAAGTGTAGTACAACACTACAGAAATAGTAAAGCCTATACAATACGAGAAACCTATACAATATACATGAATGAACAAACAAACAAACAGACAACGACAGAAAATGTACAGAAAGCACTAGAGGATATTTTACAGTGATGATATTTTATAGTTTAAGTGAGACATGATATGAATAAAATTGCCAGTAATGGTGCAAGTATTGTAGGTAAAGTGACCTGTTGCAGGTAAGGTGACCTTCTGTCGTAGTAATATAAATATGAATATAAATAATATCGTACGTAAAGTGATACAAGTGATCGGGGTGGAGGAGGGGTGGAGGATTATAAATTAGAAGTAATGTAAAGTAAAGTAAAGATTCAAGAGATTGCCAGTTGATGATTGTCAGTTGCCTAAAATAAAAAAAACCGTGCGACATGTAGAAAGTCGTTATCTTTCCCTGTCATCTCAATGCACTTGCCATAAAGAACAGAATACACGTGGACTCCATTATTATGGATGGCTTGCTTGACCGAAGTGTTTTCCCCCTAGTGGCCATCTTGGATCTAAACTCTGCGGGCGAGGGGGACGGAATGTGGCATTCCGTCACCAACCGGGGACGTAACCAGTAGATGGCAACAGCGCCTACTTTATTTCCCGGCAGCCAAGGGATCGTCTTTGGTGCCACCGTGCCTGTTTGAGGGACGGGAGAAAAAGGACAAAACAAAGCTCTGCCTGCAGGGCTCCACTCCCTGAGTTACTTAATTACTGTAATAGGCCAAAGATGTTGTTAACAATGGTTAACCCAACATTTGGAATGCTTGAAACTTGTTCTGGCCACTTGCATACTGTATTAAATGCAATGAAGTGTTTCACCTTCTTCTGACAAATGTACTTATTGTAGGCCTATGTCGCTTTGGACAAAAGCGTCTGCTAAATACCCTAAATGTAAATGTAAATGTTATACCAATTGAATTGAACATTGACAGAAATTATGAAGTGAAACATTATAAATGCACAATGGAATTGCGTTAAATTAGAAATGTATGAAGAGGCTGTAACTTAACTTAAAACATGTGGCCATGCATAGTACCGCCTGTGGGCTGATTTCTATTGTATTTTTGTTGCATCTAAGAACAATACATATAGTAATATTAATAACAGCATTAGCAGTAGCCTAGTAAAAACTACAATCGTAAAACTATTTTGGAAGCCCATGTCAAGTCTCAAGTCTCTTATGGTTGTAAAAGGGGATTTTTGTTGACGATTTCTATATCCTACCAGAATGTTTTCCTTTCATTAAACAGCGGGATATTAGGCTAACCCATTTCCAAACTTTGTAAAATAACAATACACTAAATGGCTACCTGCAATATGACTGAATTGTAAGCAATATAACATTATTTTATCATAACGTTTGTTAAAATTGTATAGGTCTACACGTAACAATGCAAATTATAGGAGCCAACTTTAAGATTGAATATAATATAATTGAATATAATTGAATATAATACATGTGTATTTTTAGTATTTGTTTGTTACCTGTAATAATGTGACTTTCATTATTATACTCATGGTGTGGTGATTTTATCAGGGTTCTTAGTTTGGATGATATACGAGCCATTATTCATTGGTTGAGCCGACAGACATACGGTATAAGCCTTGAAGAAAGATGCGCCGGCACGTAAACACAGAGCGTCGAGTTTAGTTTGGACTAGTTGAGGTTTTGCTTTGAATCGATCGTGTTTGCAACATGTCTGTTACTATTCTACAGGAGACATTACATTTAAATGAAAACACTTGTATTGTGTCTTTGGCCGTTTGCAAACACCATCATTCGTATGTGTCTGTTGCTCGGTTTCATAGGTTTTCTCTTGTAGCCTATTTCCCTTGAAATAAATACATATTATAATCTCTAATGTTCAAGATCGTATAAAAGGTTATATGAGAGTGATTTAATTAACAACGTAATTAGTACAGTTATTTGAAGACATCCAATACACACAATCCTCCCTCTAAATGTAGTGAATTGCATTGTACATAGATAGTAGGCTACAGTATATAGCAATAGCGTGCGTGATTTAGCTACCTACCAAAATGTAACTAGATGAAGACAGGAGAAACTAGTGATATGGGGGAAACGGACAATAATCCATTGTTTGACAAGATTCTATGATTTGATAGGAAGACACACCCAAATCAGTAGGCCAGTTAATCAGATGGCTGTGTTACTGCAAACTAGAGTTGTAGTCAACCAGAGGGTATCGAGACCAAGACAAGACCAAGACCAAGTCGAGACCAAGACCGAGACCAAGTCGAGACCAGAAAAATGTCAGACTAGTGTTTAAGTTACACCAATACGTGAACAATGGCGCAGCCGTTAGGAAAATATATACAATGTAACACATTTGGCGCGTAGTGTACGAGTGCTGCATCATATATAAGGTTTTGTGATGAGCATGAGCTCGCTGCATGGGTTATGCAAAAACCCCCTTGAGACCTCTATGTCCAAGACAAAGACAAGACCACGTAAAAGTGGTCTCGAGACCAGGCTCAAGTACTACAACTCTACTGCAAACCACCAGATGGTTAACATGACATGACATGACACAACAATGACTTAGCTATTGCTCAATAAAGACCTATATTCTCTCGCACCACTTTTTTGACAGTTCAAAGTTAATTCAATACAAAACATTGTATTCATTCAATACAAAACATTTGCATAGCCTGGGTGAAATTAAAAATAAATGATGCATTGCACAGAATTATGCAGGCAAAATACAAGTTAATATTTAATAATATTGTGTAATATTCAACCACAAATTCACAAGTACAACAAAGCATAATAGCTTCAATCATGTCTACATAAATCCTAAATTCTTACTTGTGTAGTCCGAAATGTAAATACAGTGTCCATTGTCCATTTCTGTAGGCACTACACTATCATATGACTATATTTGTGTTACTTATTAACAGCAGGATACTATTTAAAATGTCACTTAATATCCACACCATCCTGCCACAGAAGTTTGACATGACATTGACGTGACATTATTCACACTTAATATCCCAGTCACACAGTCACAATTTAGTTAGATGGTACAGCGAAGACTTGGCAACATTTGCTGTTATGTTCCGAGGCCAAATTAAAGTTAACTCGTTCCTGTTCCTGTTTTAAAGCTAACCAAATGTTTCACATTCAAAGCAATTTTAGTATTTTCCAAAATGTGTAAGACCACAGTCTGGAAGATGGATAGACATAATCAGCAATACATCCTAGAGCTGGCATTTACTTGACAAATACAAGCCAATGGAGATTGAATTAACATAATTTAGTTTTACAAAATACACACCACAAATCAGATGATGTTTGGAAGCATTTGCATTTGTGACAAAATGAGAACTATCCCCACCCCCTTTCCATTTAGCTAATGCAGTATGAACAATACAGTCTTGACTATTCAATAGTGTTAGGTAGTAAAAGGTCTGTAAGTAGAAGGTGGATTGTAATAAACAAAATAATGTGATCTGACAACATATACAACATTGCTATAAGCATTTGCTTTGAATCAATCGTGTTTGCAACATGTCTGTTACTATTCTACAGGAAACATTACATTTAAATGAAAACACTTGTATTGTGTCTTTGAACTTTTGCAAACACTGTGTCCGCCATCATTTGTATGTGTCTGTTGCTCGGTTGTATAGGTTTGCTCTTGTATTTTCTTTGAAATAAATACTTATAATCTCTAATGTTCAAGATCCTATAAAAGGTTATAGGAGACTGATTTAATTAATAATGTATTTAGTGCAGTTATTTGAAGACATCCAATACATACAATCCTCCCTTTAAATGTAGTGAATTGTATTGTACAGATAGATAGTACAGTATGTAGCAATAGTGTGCGTGATTTAGCTACCTTCCAAAATGTAACTGTAACTGTATCTTGATGAAGACAGGAGATACTAGTGACATGGCAGAAACAGACAATAATCCATTGTTTGATACGTTTCTATGATTTGATAAGAAGACATATTCAAATCAGTAGGCTAGTTCATCAGGTGGCTGTGTTACTGCAAACCACCGGAAGGTTAACATGACATGACATGACACAACAATGACTTTTATTATTGCTCAATAAAGACCTATATTCTCTTGTACCACATTTTTGACAGTTCAAAGTTTGACATTCAATACAAAACATTGTATCGACCCTTGTCATTCAGTAGAAGCAGACACAGCATGTTTGTGAAAGCATTGTCTCATTGTCAGGACCTAAAAGGTGTGTCATCTCTACAGCACAGTGTGTCTCCAATGGGCTATACCTTCTATTTACCTTTGTCAGTCTCTGTTTTGGCTGGGAGCCATCTAAATTCATATCCTTCCTTTGGGATGACGGTGTCCACATCGACTCCTTTCTGCTCTTGGACACTATTAACTGTCCTGTACCCTAGCAACGACATGGCACCCTTACACAACTCCTGGATACGACCGACCTTGGCATGGTCCAGTGTGGCACGCCATGCCTGGGACAGGTATGTAGCATTCTGTGAGATGATCTGGAAGGTGCCTCCTCTAGAGTCTTTCCCATGGGTCACCTTGTAGATCCATTCTCCGACCCGTGTGGTCATCTCCAGGCCGACAAACTTGTATATGTCGTTGACCTCCTCCAAGGTGTTGAGCACTATGTCCTCATAACGCACCATCTTGTAGCGCCCCCTCAGGAAGTCCGGGGGCTTCTGGGTAGCTTGCTCATGGATGCGCACGTTGCTGCTACACACCTCTGCTATGACCTCCAGCTGCATGAGTCGGTCCGGGACTTTGGCGTGGTCCAGCACGATGGTGTTGTCCCTGTAGAAGGCGCCCGCAGTGTTCTCCCTGGAGAACACCACGGCCCTCGGGTCTCGCACCAGGTGGACAATCCGCAGGTCCAGGTTGGGGTCCCGGAGGAGTGGGTAGAGGGACTCCAACTCGAAGACACGCACCTCCTTCAGCACCACGTGGCTGTAGGTCCGGCAGGCCTCCTCCGCGCCCCGAAGCCCCCTGGTGTCACAATGCTTCTTGCACTCGTCCGGGTTGCTGAGGCTGTCGCGGGGGGAAAGCGTGCACGCCGGTGGGGAGCACAGCGCCCGGCTCTGGCTCCACATGAAAAGCGAGGACATGTTGTGCTGCTCCGGCAGGTAGGCCTCCACCACCGACAGGTCGCACTGGAACACGCGGTGGACCAGGTCCCTCACAGCCATCCTCAGTTTGCGAGCACCGTAGTTTGACAGTTGGCTCCAGACGTGCCAGGCCGGCTCCATTAGATAGAAGACAGAGGGATGCTGGCTGAAGACTTGGCCCAGGAAGGAGGAGCCGGAGCGCCAGGACGAGACCAGCAGCACGTGG